>OY992876.1:164390766-164440766 GCA_963921405.1 Cepaea hortensis | reverse complement strand
ATGTTTCAACTATGATATATGGACTGAATTCGGCTCAGTCCATGATTATATTACTGTATGATTCAACTATGATATATGGACAGAATTCGGCTCAGTCCATGATTATATTACTGTATGTTTCAACTATGATATATGGACAGAGTTCGACGGTGGCTAGCAATCCTACCCGTTGATGACCCATTAATCATATGTTTGAATCCTATTCAACGCGGGGATTTTCCCCATAAATCTGGCTTCCAGGAAAGCCCATCCTAAACTATGTGCCAAGAACCCTCGACTCTGTATGTCAGGGAATTGTGAAACGGCGCGTGTCACTATCTCTAAGTCTATCCCTTAACATTTGAATGTTGCATGTCCCGTTGGAGGACGTTGCGATCAACCCCAAACCCGGGTTGATTCTGTGGGTAATTTAACGTTCCGTAGGTTGCCATTGTTTTCTGAACGAGAAGGCAGCATTGAAGTCCAACAGACCTGAGGGAGTTCGACGTGGATTGATCCCGCTGCCCTGCCATCAGCGCACCGCTAAGGTTGCTGTATTGTGAATATACTTCTGGGTTTTGCAAAAACCACTCAAAGTCGAGGCAGTCACATAATCATATATCAACAATCACATAAATACATCAGTGGTTGTGAATTCAGTTGGATGATAATTATCATCACTATTATCATCATCATCATCATCATCATCATCATCATCATCATCATCATCATCATCATCAAGTATTACAAATCTTGCGCTGGTCGTGAAGCTTCCTGGTCACTCCATAGTTATGTGTCTTGCGCCATGTTCTTTAATTCCATCTACATCGGCATTGATAGATCTTGGGTGTCGAGTTGGTCAAGCGTCAAAGTACACTTGTTCGCTGTCGTCATTTGGAGGTGACAGGTTCGAACCCCGGACAGTGACAATAGCTTTCAATTTTTATATTGTCTAGTGCGTCCACTAGTCTCTACTTCATGCTTCTAGTTCTGTGAGCGCCAATCAATACTTATTTGTTTATGTTGTGGCTAATGCTGACATCTTTTCACGGGAATCTAGGGGGGACAGACAATGAAGTACAGCTAGATGCTTTCTCTAATTTGGAGGTGGCAGTGAATAATGCGCACAGTGAAGAATGTGCTTGTTTACAAATGCAATGACCTGCCTTCAATCCCCAATACTATCCGAATTATTTTGTTACGCACAGCCCACCCAGTCTCATACAACACACCCAGTCTCACACAGCTCACCCACTCTCATACAGCCCACCCACTCTCGTACAGCCCACCTCGTCTCATACAGCCGACCAATCCTTATACAGCCGACCCAGTCTCATATAGCCGATCAAGCCTCATACAGCCGACCCATTCTCATACAGCCCACCCATTCTCATACAGCCCACCCATTCTCATACAGCCGACCCATAATCACACAATGGGGACTGGATAATTCTCACAATCTTCTGGGAATTGTTTAGCAAGGACAGGCGGCGAGGACGAGAACCAAACATCCATCCTTTTATGTAAGTCAAGACAAGTAAAAGATCCTTTCGCACTCCAGGATCCATATTTGGTATATAGTGCCAACCCTATGTTTGTATAGATCCTTCGACAATCGATGGGCGATGCTGTTAATATCACATTGACCGCCTTTATTTCCCAGAATATTTTAGCCAAAGTAGACCTGGGAATCGAAACAACGTTGCGATCGATTTGGCAGCAGACCGTGTCGCGCTGGGTTTTAACGTGATGGCATGGGAGCCGGTCATTCGGAAAGCAATGAGAAACTACTGAACGTAAACTTATTAAGACATCAACAACAGCTGTTATCATGTCATGTAAATAGGATATGCAACAACAACAACCAACAACAACAACAACAACAACAACAACAACAACAACAACAACAACAACAACAACAACAACCTGGAAAACTAGGTGTATGTTTTAAAACAAAGCCTGCTTTGTAGATGATTCGAACTCCTCATCACCGGGTCCAAACCAGTGCGCTACCGAGGCACCCTAACCTTATTATGCTGGACCTATAATATGCTGTGAAACAATTATTACCCGAGAAGGTTAACCCGGTCAACAAACGCCCGATGTAGTCGGATGTGTCGGCCGAAAGGCGCAAATATCGCAGCTCTGCTGTAAACAGGCACAGCGCAATTGCGTCCAAAACAAACATTCCTAACGAACGATAAATAAGCAGACACAATTTTCAACACCTGTGGGTGTGTGTGTGTGTGTGTGTGTGTGTGTGTGTGCGCGTTTGTGCATTTATGTGTGTACGCGCTCGAGCGCGCGTGTGTTAGTATAATTTACACCGTTTTAATCTGATAAAGACTAAGAAAACGACACCTATGTCCGTTTTTTGCTTATCTATTACTACAGTTCTCCATACCCCCCCCCCCCCCTCCCCACCCAGCTTACTGACCATGTTCTAATTACTGTATTGGAAGTCACGAATTCCTGACGCTATGGAGTCACCCAAATACTGACAGCCCGAATTGAACCCCCGCTGACTGGTAGATTGATTGTGTCCCTGATTGCCGGCGCAGCAGAGCAGCCGTGTAGGCAGTGGGCGCTGGGAAATGACTTGTCAAATATTGGAGCGACAATCTGTGTGTGACAGGTGCAAAATGTCCGATGATAAATCGAGGGCTGAAAATAGCAGGAGCCGAGATGTCACGGGGAGATTTCTATGGGAGTTTGAAAATAGTGGAATTCTGCAGGAATTCGTTAGCGGTTATTTACTAATTTAGTGCTGCATTATGTGTACAGTAATTGTTCACTAGTCAGACTAAAATAGCCAAAGAGAACTAGCAATAAAATGAAGTGCTAAAAGCAGGAACGGAAACCGAAATGAGTTCTGAGTATTAGTGGGAAAATAGTGCGATGTTGTGCGAGTTATCAGGATGTAATCAGCAATTATTATAATAAACTTCCTTGTTAAATAAACACAACTGCTTTGTTAGTGCCACGGAGTTGGCGTATTGCAGTGTAAATCTTCTTCTACTTCTTCTTATAACGACTTCTCCCCCCTTCCCCTCCTCCTCCTCCTCCTTCTTCTTCCTCTTCTTCTTCTTCTTCTTCTTCTTCTTCTTCTTCTTCTTCTTCTTCAGACTGCATGCCACCTTAAAATAATAATAAAAATAATAATAACTATTTCAAGGAACAAGTAGTATAATAAACATTATCCTAACTGTGGTACGTTACAGCTACCTTAGCTAATTATAATTACAATGTCCAAAATTAGTTTTGGTGAGACGTGTATTATTGAATATAGCACGTTTATAATGCATATTGTTTCCATTGTTGTCGTTGTTGTCGAAGATTAGCTTCATAGGTGATATATGAATGAAATACTGCATGAGAGCAGAGAGATAAGAAGGGCAGAATACCATAGGGTCCTGCGTGAGGAATTATCTGGAAGCTGCGAAAATATTGTTTCATAGAAGAATGATGAGAGCGCCGTGAACAGATAGCTAGAGCAATGAAAGAGAACTAGACACTTGCGTCAGAAGAAGGCCGTCCACGGTCTTTGGGGATGTCTTAAGAGGAAAACAGAAGAATGTCGTCACCACTAGAAGGATGGAAGAGAAGAGAGGCATGGGGAGACCAAGGGAGAGGATTCTGGTAAGTTTGACACCATGGCATGGAGAAAGGTCGGTATAAGAAATTATTTGCAGCACAAGAGACAGGAGGATGTGGACTGACATGATCACCAACGCCACAGGGCATGGACAATAAGAATAAGTCTGCCACTGCTTTCTGAACAAGAATTAAACGTTTAAGTTCAATACCAAGGGGTTTATGAGTTCTGACAAAAGAGAATTCCCACAATGACGTACATCCGGTTTAACACCTCGCAAGAATTGCTCATTGGCAAAGTGGAGCTTTCTTGATTAACGTCTAAAATATTCATGTGGTTGCTTAGCAACAACATAAACACATTTCGAAAACAAAATAATAGGCTAAACTGTAACGTCAAGCGCCAGGTTTTAGGTGGGGAAACTGTCAGCAAATGGCATTGACACTGTTGGTCAATAAATGGGAGAGGGCGTTGAAATACTTAGCAGACGGCCAATGCATTGTCATATTTCTATAGCGGTGCATAATCCAGAGCATTCCAGAATAAAACTACTACTGCTACTACTATTACCACTATAACCATTGCTGCTACCACTGCTGCTGCTACTGTTGCTGCTGCTGTTACTGCTACTGTTTCTGCTGTTGCTGCTGCCGTCCCCGCCCCGCCGCCGCCGCTACTACTACTACTACTACTACTACTACTACTACTACTACTACTACTA
Source organism: Cepaea hortensis (assembly GCA_963921405.1). NCBI lineage: Eukaryota > Metazoa > Mollusca > Gastropoda > Stylommatophora > Helicidae > Cepaea > Cepaea hortensis. Next base: position 164,436,471 of record OY992876.1, on the reverse strand, counting down.
CTACTACTACTACTACTACTACTACTACTAATAATAATAATAATAATAAAAATAATCGTAATAATAATAATAATAAAAGAAGAAGAAGAAGAAGAAGAAGAAGAAGAAGAAGAAGAAGAAGAAGAAGAAGAAGAAGAAGAAGAAGAATAACACTGCTACCTACCTTTTTACTTATGTTAATATTTTACTCTTTCACTTAATTATGATGTATCTTGGTGTCTCTCTTGTTTATGCACTCACACCTATTATCCTATGTATCTTTTCTTCACACACACTCTCTCTCTCTCTCTCTCTCTCTCTCTCTCTCTCTCTCTCTCTCTACTACTACTACTACTACTTTATCGCTCATCTATCCCCTCTCACAATCTGACTCTTTCTGTTCTACCCATCACTTTTCTACTCAATATCCCCCTACTAATTCCTTTCACCCGTCTATTCCATCAGTATCTTTAATTCCCTTTCTTCTACTCCATCACTTCTTTCTACTCCTGCTCTCTTCTACTCCTTCTCTTCTACTCCCTCTCTTCTACTCCTTTTTTCATCTGCGTCTCTCCCTCTCTCTCTCTCTCTCCCTCTCTCTCTCTCTCTCCCTCTCTCTCTCGCCTATTCCATATTTCTTGTTTTCACATTCTCTTCTACTCCATCTCTGTCTTCTGCTCTACCTCTGTCTTCTACTTCCTTTTACTCCCATTTATTCCCTTCTACTCGATTCTCATCTTCTTATTACTTCTTCTCTTCTACTCCTCTCTCTCTTCTCTTCTCTTTTCTCTCTCTCTCTCTCTCTCTCTCTCTCTCTCTCTCGCTCGCTCGCTCGCTCTCTCTCTCTCTCTTTCTCTCTTCTATGAAGAAGGAATATGAGGAGGAGGAGGTGGAGGAGAACAAAAAGATGAAGACGAAGCAGACAGCAGCAGAAGCAGCAGTCGCCAGCAACAGTAACCAGCAGCAGAAGAAGAAGAAGCGCTCAAACACGCCAGCGTGTGTGTCCAATTTACACAGAAATATGGCTTGCGATACTCTAAGAATCAATGATATCATAGAGGAGAAGTTAGTTGTACATCTGTGCACAACAGGGCAGTTCCTACACTCCATGGACCACACTGCACAGCGCCATATTGATCGCTGGGACTTGAAAATAAATCTGACCTTATTAATCCCGACCTTGACATCTTGATCCTTTCCTCCATTTCTGTCGATGCCTGCTTCCTGGTGACGTGAATTGTGCAGGCGTCCGTTAGGTAACCGGTGATTTTACACAGACGAGTGCTATTCTAGATTAATTATTGCATTTCCTTTGTTCATCCAACACTCGGGCCTGTAGCCTTCTTGGCTTTATCTCTACTAATAACCCTTGTTGCATTCTCTGTTTCTGGAATTAGCTAACCGCTAATAACGGTTGAGGTTTGTATTTTCATTTCTGATTATCGTTTAGCGTTACTATGATCCAGTGGCTTGCTCTTTGTCGAACCTTTCCCACATAACAGTTTACATTTTCTCCATAATATTATTGGCTGTTATGTCTTCTATTCATATATACAGAAGGTAATCTATTATTGCTTTCCTTCTTGGCTGAGACCATACTGGTCGGTCAGTGACCGTAGTTGTTGACTGTATAGAAAAGTTAGTTGCATCTTCTCTCTGGGCCTCTCCCTGATTGTCATACCCTCCAACTTTCATGTTGTTCAACCATGTTGCTCCAGTTTTCCCCTTCTTAGTTCTACGATTTGTATGTTTATGTAACGTGTCAATATTGCTTTAAGTCTCACTTTATATTTTTGCTAAGTATACGCGATCCTTTCATAACACAAAAAAGTAATGTAGGAGAAGTCTGCTGTGGGTATGTGATGTGGTAGGACCAAACCATTGTTGTATATGGTATTAATATGACCTTAATCTCGTTTTAGAGCTGGGGCGTGGAACATTCAGCTCGGGGGCCGTATAAGGCCCGTGAAATCATTTGGCTTGGCCTCCCCATGATAAATTGAGTTACATAAATGTTACATAATCAATAATGAATTTTCCTCTTTGGGGAGATATGCATTGAAATATGCATCTGTGTTCGGAGCAAAATACTGCTGCTGGTGATTCTTTTTCAAAACTGACCACTGCGCTCCAGACTGACCGACACAAACTTGGAAAAGCAGTTGCGAGTAGCAACATCACCAATACCAGCAAACATCACACGTGTCACTAAAGAGAAGCAGCTGCAGCCATCACATGAAGGGTGAGGTAATTAACAGTTTGACCAAATATAGTAGCACGCCTGTGTTAGCGGGGCCAGTAAGAGAAGCAACGAATAGTTACACTGTACCTTATCATGCATGCCGTAGGAGGCGAACAAGGAAGGGTTGCGCATAAGGCAGGCTGCCCCATCACGTAGAAAAGGTTTCAGCCACAACATCACACCAACCAGGAACAAGCCACATAAAGGAAAAAATAACTGGGCAAACAAAGAGGAAATTGGGGGGACATGAAGAGAGCTGCAGGGAATAGCCCACGATAGGGTGGCTTGGCCTGGTTTGGTTGAGGACCACATGTCCCAACGGAGTGTAAAGAGCAGCAAGATAAAGAAATAGCAAGCTTATTTTTCAGTTGATACTTGCGTATCATCATCATCATCATCATCATCATCATCATCATCATCTTCCACTTCTGCCGTCAAGCGTCGTGGGGAGGAATAATTTGCGTTCCAGCGCCCGGTGGACGGCACTGGATAGTGTCATTCCGTGAGGTTGTACAATGTCTCTGATGTCGTCAATCCATTTTCTTCTTGGACGTCCTCGTGGTCTCGTCGCAGATGATCTTTGATGTAAGGCCAGTGATGGTAGTTGTTGATGTTGCATTCTAATGACATGGCCAAACCACTTGATCTTCTGTCTGTCAATAAATGTGGCACAAGGTGTTGATCCCACAGTCTGTCTGATATTAGCATTTCTTACTCGGTCTTATACTTGCGTATAAACAGTGAATTGTGTTATAAATACCCAAACTGGCCCTTGACAGACAAAAAGATTCCCTGTCCCTGCTATAAAACATTCTAAACATACGTGATGCACATAAATATCAACTGTTGAAACTTTTGAGACCACTAAGATAGTTTATAAATAAACATGCATGTATTGTATAACGCTCATAGATGTAGAATAAAGAAGTAGAGACCAGAGGAAGCACTAGACAACATAAAAATTGAAAGGTATAGTTACCGACAGGGATTAGAAAATGCCACACCTAAATGTCAATGTGTATGTTGTCTAAGTGAGTTCCCTAATCCATGCTTTTTTCTCCTACTTCAGAGTGCCAAACAATACATGTACGTTTATTTATAAATATAGTAATCGTTCAACACAACATAGTGTCCCGTTGCATGAATTTGTTATTGGGACGTGACGTGTTAGGATCTTCACACAGGAATAGGTGGCCAATCTTTCCCTGCTGTAGCGAACGACGACAACAACCATGCAATCCGTGTCCAACCTAGATCATACTTTAGTTGTAGCAATATTCTAACCGTCACACCAACTATCCCGCTATGGGCTTTATTGCTCTCCTGCAGCTATTGCTAGTCCCAGAACCGTTAGACACCATCTTTATGTCCTATTTATGATCAAGAGGACAAGAAAGATTCCTGGTTGCTCATATCCGGACATGCGCACAATGTAAATTGCATGCTTCTGCTAGAAACTGGCTGTCGCGATGTCCGGTTCCCTGGAAAAATTGACCTATATTTCGTCAATAACGTTTCGCTTTTCTTTTCCCTAAGAATGTTTTTATTTTATAAATGTCGTGTTCTGTAAGAAATAATACTTTTCTAAGCAATTATATACACACAGGACGACATAGAGTTTCAAACCAAGGCCATGTTTTTTTTTTTTTTTTACACACACACACACACATACACACACACACACACCCGCCAGCGCGCGCACACGCACACAGCATACACATTCACAAACACACACCATTAAAACACTCTCAAACACATATACATTTATAATGACTCCCACACATATATATACACACATACACATCTATAAAGACTCTCTCTCTCTCTCTCTTTCTCTCTCTCTCTCTCTCTCTCTCTCTCTCTCTCACGCACACGCAGAAAGATACACATTTATAAAGACTTTCACACACGCACACACACACACACACACAGATACACATTTATAAAAAAATCTCACACACACACACACACACCAACGCGCTCGCACGCACACATAATAAAGACATTCATTAAGACACACACATACATACACAAATCATAAAGACACTCTATCACACACATATATGATCTATAATGACTCTCTCTCTCTCTCTCTCTCTCTCTCTCTCTCTCTCTCTCTCTCTCTCTCTCTCTCTCTCTCTCTCTCTTACACACACACACACACACGCACACAAATTTATAAAGACTTCCTCTCTGTTTACTTGTGTTTGTGCATTTATGTTTGTGTATTTGTGTTTGTAAATTTGTGTACTTACGCTTGGGTATTTATATTTGTGTATACGTGTTTGCATATATGTATTTGTATATATACAAAGCGTCGCATTATGTTGTTGTATTTGTGTTCTGTGCAATTAAAATAATCCAGATGCATGTACGATATAGATGGCGATGATCCTCCTCTATATAGATTCGGACCCATCACTACCGGACCTACTGGCGAGCGTCTAGCCTCTATACCACCACGGCTTACAAACATATCAAGGTAATAAGTACCTGTTGCCTAGGATATAACAGTCAGCCACATGTTCAATACACGACAAAGAATTCTACTCCATCATCGTTTTAACCGTTTCTTATTTACGAGGCAACTGTTAAGTTCAGTAGACTGCATTTTGAACGATGATGGCAGTACTTCGAAACCAACGCAAGGCTTGCTTAGAAATCATCTGCGGTTGATTTCGAGTCCTCGACACTGTATGTCGGGGAATTGGGAAACGCGTTCACTGCCTCTGGGTCACGGCGCTGGTAACCTAGGATACACGAACACGCAGTTCTCTAAATCAAGAATGCCTTTAGGCTCTACTTTAGTGGACCACAGGTCAGGCACCGGTTAATTGGGGTCAATTTGGGAAGAGGGCTAAAGTGAGTTACTGTCACCAGAGGTGACGGGCGGAAGCTTTGATCTGATGTACATTTGTGAGGGAGAGGCTGAGCGAGATAGGCAAAACGGACACGTTTATTGTGATGGGTTAGGGTTACTGAGCGGTGGAATAAATCAGACGTACTGCCAGTCTTTATACAGATAATATGACAAGCGTATTATTGTTATTATTATTATTATTATTAGTAGTAGTAGTAGTAGTAGTAGTAGTAGTAGTAGTAGTAGTAGTAGTAGCAGCAGCAGCAGCAGCAGTAGTAGTAGTAGTAGTAGTAGTAGTAGTAGTAGTAGTAGTATTAACCATTCGTGAGCCGCTTACCACGCTTTCGAAACGTTACAGCGACCGATTTGGCAGCAGACCGTGTCGCGCTGGGGTTTTAACATGTTAGTATGAGAGCCGATCGTTTAGAAAGCAATAGCAAAATACTTAACGTAAAATTCGCCAAGACATCAACAACAGCAGTAAAATTCTGGTGTTATCAGCGATGTCCTGTAAAAAGGATATGCAAAAAAAAAGTAGTAGTAGTAGAGTAGCAGGAGCAGAAGTAGTCACATCAGCAGCAACAGTAAAAGTAGTAGTAGTAGTAGTAGTAGTAGTAGTAGTAGTAGTAGTAGTAGTAGTAGTAGTAGTAGTAGTAGTAGCAGTAGTGGCGGCGGCGGCGGCGGCGGCGGCGTAGGTGGTGGTGGTGGTGGTGGTGGTAGTAGTAGTAGTAGTAGTAGTAGTAGTAGTAGTAGTAGTAGTAGTAACAGTAGCAGTTATTGTTGTTTTTATTGTAGTAGTTGTTATTGTAGTAGGTGCAGCATTAACAGCAGTAGTAGTAGAAGCAGCAGTAGTAGTAGTAGTAGTAGTAATAGTAGTAGTAGTAGTAATAGTAGTAGTAGTAGTAGTAGTAGTAGTAGTAGTATTAATAGTAGTAGTAGTAGTAGTAGTAGTAGTAGTAGTAGTAGTAGTAGTAGTAGTAGTAGTAGTAGTTGTTGTTGTTCCTGATGGTTTTGATGCGCACTCGTTGCAGATTTAGAAAGCGCGTGTTATGTGGCTATACTGGGGGAATGGAAGAATATCCGGGAAGACCAACTTTGTCAGCATATGCCGAAAGGAAATCGAATGTGATGCTCGAAAGACACGCGGCAAATAAGCATAAGACAAATGCCTACTAACAAAACGAAAGTACAGGCAAGACGCAGGAGCATCAGCAGCAGCAGCCTCAGAAGAAGAAGAAGAAGAAGAAGAAGAAGAAGAAGAAGAAGAAGAAGAAGAAGAAGAAGAAGAAGAAGAAGAAGAAGAAGAACAGGAAGAAGAAGAAGAAAAAAAAAAGAACAAGCAGAAGAACAAGAAGAAGATGAAACCTCCAACCACATCAATCTCACCCCTACGTGATTTGTTCCTGCACATTTCACCTGCACAGCTGACCAGCAACTGCTTATTTTTGCTTTACACCATTATCCTTATGTTATTTACCTGCAATGTGATTACAGTTGTGGGAATGAAATGACACGTGAAACACGAAGCAACACAACAGCAGAAATTTAGCCGACTCAATTCTCAACTCCTTTAATATAAACGTTCGTTCTTTCGACCCAGTTATTTCTTATTTCCTGTTGCATTATAGGAATTATTGTGTTTCTTTGCCCTCCTTATATTTATTTCGTTAGAGAATTTTGAGAATTCATCTCTGACTGCTATTTCCTCCCCGAAAAGGTATTCATAAAGACTAAATAGCTATTGCTTTCCCATGGCTATAATCTGTCTTCTATTTCTATGGGCGTCAATCAATATTTAGACAATTTGTTTATGTTTTATAATCTAAACTCTCTCTCTATTTCCCTGTATCTCCCTCTCTTTCTCTCTGACAGCTCTCTCTCTCTCTCTCTCTCACTCTCTCTCTCTCTCTCTCTCTCTCTCTCTCTCTCTATATATATATATATATATATATATATATATATATATATATATATATATATATATATATATATATATATATCTGGCTATGTATATCTGTGTTTGTTTATGTAAGTATGCACGTATGCATTCAGAAGTCGCTTAAACGTCGACAGGGTCGACTCCATTCCACCGGGTTTTATCCCATATGGCTCAGTTTTGTTCCGCAGCGCAGAAAGCGTAGCATAAGGCATGAACTCCATAGTTCCAGCGACGACCCCCTCGAGTCTCCGAAAAATGCACTCGTGGGCAGAAGGACGCTGCCCGGAATCGAACACACAAGCTTCGGAGCCCGAGTCAGACGGTTCGCTCGGTCGGTCGGTCGGTCGGGCGGTCGGTTGGCCGGTCGGTCGGTCGGTCGGTCGGTCGGTCGGTCGGTCGGTCCGTCTGTCCGTCCGTCCGTCGATCTGTGTAACGTTGACAAGGACATCAACGCTTACGGACGACGGTTCCATGCCATCACTAGTCGTCCGCTACGGAAGGGAAAGACTGACCACCTATACCTCTTAACACTTCACATACCCGCAGCAGGTTCCTGGCCACGGGAGGTGCTTGTATATAGGAAACTGTGATAGCGCAGTGGCTAGACGTTGACAGTGGTCATGGGTTCAATTTGCATAGTAGCCAATTCAAATATTTTAAGAATGATCTGGGCTCCCGGGCGGACCCAGCCTTAACGTGGTACAAGGAAATGTCCTGGGAAATAAAGACGACCGGCATGACACTTACATCAGAACCCACTTAACACTGATTGGTCTATAATAATATGAGTCGCTCACCATATACCCAATGCGCCTTGCGACGTATAAAAGGGTCTTTAAAATATACAAATAAATTGTCCCAAAGCATTGTCCTGTCATGGGTTTGTGGTGTGAAATCGTCATCGCAGTTTCTAGGCAGTAAACATGACGGAATGGCTGGTCAATTCCCCCCCCCCCCCCACTTTGGCAAGCGACCATCGCACACGTCTAACACTCGCCCGACCCTTCTCGTGACATTACCATAGAAGTTCGCTATCAACTTCGCTAATTCGTCTGTGCTTACTTTTAAATCTGATCTATCAGAATGTGTATTTCCCCCCCCCCCCCTCCCCCCTGTCTGAAAATAAATAAACGCCATCCCTTCATCTTTCATATATTTCACATTTCTTATTAACAAGTGACAAAGTTACATAAAGACAAACCCATATTTCATATGTGGTTAAGACAGAGACATAAAATGCCAGATTGTGCATAATGTCTTCAGTAAATCCATTTATGACAGACAGACAAATATGATTACACAGGCTGGTCTCTCCACGCTCCCCCTGCTTAGATATACAAGCAATGTCAGCTGGTCGCATTCTGGAATGCAAATCCATAAGCGAACGTGTCTCCAAGATAGAAAATTGATTTACAGATTGATTGATGGCAATCAATCGCAGCAAGATAGAATATACTGGTCCCTGGATTTTTTTTTCTCTCCCAGCCGCCTGCGTTACTTCTGTCTTTCTCAGTCTCGCACTGTCTCTTCATATGTTTTTAGTTATAAATAAATTCTATGATTCCGTGTTTGCTATTTCACACTTCACGCTTTTGTTTTCTGACATTGTTTTTGTTGTTTTGCTCTTACAAATACCTTCTCTCTTCATTTCTCTCTCGTTCTTTAGCGGATTCAGTTAGAAGTGTCATAGCAGATTTCTCTCGCTCTCCCTCTCTCTCTCTCTCTCTCTCTCTCTCTCTCTCTCTCTCTCTCTCTCTCTCTCTCTCTCTCTCTCTCTCTCTCTCTCTCTCTCCATTATTCCTTGGCCTTCTCCTCTGTCATACAACTTATATTTCAGATCTAAATTCCTTGTCCCATACCTTTCAACTTATCCTCAAATCCTCAAATGTATCCTTTGACGGCCAAATAATCGTAATGAAAGACGTTTTTTTCTATAAGTGCAGATCATTACATTTAACCAAAGTCTGAGGCTAGATTTTCAAGACGGCCCAGCAGTTTTAGCGTCACAGACAACATTTTCATGGGTTCAACTCCCACTCGGACACAACACAAACAATAAACAAGGGAAAGACAACCACGCTCAAGAAACAAACGCACTGTAAACAGTTCATCACATATCTTTTGCAAGACGTCGCAATTAATCCCGACATTTATTGCCTATTTGTGATTTTCAAAGCAATTTTTCGTTCGGTAGATTGCCATTGGCTGTTGGTGACACCTTTCTTCCTGTTGCCTAGCGGTACATGAGTGGAAACACTCCCGATTGTTCGGCTATGTGATAGCGAGATGCGAGAGTTCGTTACGGCGAAGCCTCAGCGACTAAAGCTGTCAATATTTGTTGTTGTCTAGTGTGTCTTAAGAGGTCAGCGTGGCTGCATGGATACGAGCATTCGCTCTTAAATTTCCGATACGCTGGCAGCGGGTTGGAGGATCATTCCCTACACGGGTCAGTTGGGCTTAAAAGTTGAATTTTCGTCCAGAAAGAAATGGCAAACTACTATACGTTAAATTACTTAGATCAGTGGTTCTCAACCTTTTTTTGGCCCATGCGCCCCTTCATTATATGTTCAGAACGTCACCCCCCCCCCCTCTTTAGTATTTCCTCCCTGTAAATCTCCCCACTCCCGCGTCCCTACATAGTATACATAAAATTGAAGCTAAATTTTATAAAACATACTAGAACAAGTCTAGACGTCTACATAAAACGTGATTTGTGGGTCTACTTACGTTATAAAACGAACTTCAGAAGAGCGAAAAGTACAGAACCGTAAAGTATGGAGGGAAAAACAATATCAAGTAATCGGTTCTTGCATTAACTCGATATTGAAATAATATTAACCCCCCCCCCCCCTGGAAACCCTAAAATTCCCCCTGGGGGTGCGTGGGGCGGGAGGGGGGGGGGAATTCCCGACCGGCTGAGAACCACTGACCTAGATAAGCAATTTGGGGTTGGATTTGATCGCACACCCTACACATGGTCATTAAACATTTTATTTTTAAAAATGCAATTGCCGATACAATTACCTCTCTTTATCTTTTATGAACGTACATCAATACCCATATATTTATATATCTTATCTGAGTCCCCCTTTATGTTCCATTTCTCCAGCCTGGAGTCACGTGATTGTCTTTACATTTGGGCCACAAACATGTACTCACGTGATAAATGCTCCCAGGAAGTGCTGGCCTTGACCTTTGGTGCTAGGTAATCCAAAAATAGAAGAAACAGGGACACTGCCACTGGGGATAACCACATTCGAGTGGTTCTTGTGGATCCCATCACTGGTGGTTACAAGTTCAAATCTTACTTCTAAGGCCGGATCTGGAAAAAAAAAACAAGTTTTGAGATATGAGATTAGAGCGTTTGTAAAGAGAACAAATTTTAAAGACAAAACATGTTAAAGATTACGTTTCTAAACTCCGAGTACATGTTAACAATGGTTGTTGATTGGTTGTGTGGGTGGTTGGGTGGTTGACTGTTTGGGTGCTTGACTTCTTGAATGGTTAGTTAATGTTTGGTTGGTGGCTGAATTTGTGGGTGGTTATTTGATGGTTGGTTGACTGGTTGGGTGGTTAGTTGGTAATTGGTTGATTGACTAGTTGGGCGGTTAGTTGGTTGACTGGTTGGGTGGTTGGTTGGTTGACTGATTGGATGGTTGGTTGGTTGGGTGGTTGTTGGATGACTGATTGGTTGACCAGTTGGGTGGTTGGTACACTAAATACTGCCAAACTTATGAATGTATGTGTTCTGTATGTCTGAACATTGTGACAGACTGAAACCTTCATCAATTCAACGTACAAGTATAGCGCGATGTTTTCAAGTCGAGAATAAACCTAGCCTTGCAGACATGCACCCACGCTCTCCAGCCCACAGTGACTGGCATTGTCTGCTACAAATGGACTCCTACGCCAATGACAAAAGATGCGAATATGGTAACAGCCGGCGGACAGGCTATCTGTCTTTGAATGCGGACACCCACGGAGAGGCATTGTTACTGGAGTAGGCTTCCATCGCCTGTCTGTGTAGATTTCAGTCAGTCTTGAAAATGTGTAGGTTTTGGATGTGGAGTATAAGCAATTATTTTGTGAGTGGGTGGGTGTGGGTGGTGTTTTTATGTGCGCGCGCGCGTGTGTGTGTGTGTGTGTGTGTGTGGAGGGGGGAAGGGGGGGGGGGGGTACTGGTGAGTGTGGGTTCGAGAATGCCATCGTATTTACTTGTTATTAGTCTAATTACCAGACAGCCTGACTTCCTACCTATGTATATATTGTCTGTCTGCCTGCCTGCCTGCCTGCCTGCCTGCCTGCCTGCCTGTCTGTCTGTCTGTCTATGGCTGGGCGAAGCCGGGCCTGGTCAGCTAGTATATATATATATATATGCCCCTCCTCTTCCTCCTCCTCTTCCTCCCCCTCTTCTTCTACTACATTTTTATCTTCCTCCTGCTCTCTCTCTCTCTCTCTCTCTCTCTCTCTCTCTCTCTGCTCTTCCTGCTGCTCATATTCCTTCTACTTCTACTACCTCCTCCTCCACCTCCTCCCTCTCCTTTCCTCCTCCTCCTCATCTTCTTTTTCTTCTTCTTCTTCTTCTTCTTTCTTTCTTTCTTTCTTTCTTTCTTTTAATCTCCTCCCCCACTTTATCCTCCTCCTCCCATTGTCTACGAACAAGTCTCCACTTGACTTTCCCATCTTGAATATCCTCACTGCTAATTTTAAACGTTGCTGGTATTTTCTCTTTTCGGAAAATCGTCACGAGAAACCATTTCTCCACTTCCCTATTAAGAACCAAACGTTTAGCACTTTCGTTCCTGTGGGTGTTAGAGTGTCTGGGGAGGCAACCTACACTAAGGAACCCGTATACGTTGATCCCACTCTATTTCACCGAGAACGAAGGACTTCTGCAATCGGTTTAGGTGCCTCAACCTTGCAATTTGAAACATGGAGACTGAACTGGAATTAATCGATCAACATCTCCTCTCTCTATCTCTCGGTCTCCCTGTTTTTCTCTATGTCTCTCTGTCTCTCTCAGTCTCTCTCTCTCTCTCTCTCTCTCTCGGTCTCTTTCTCTCTCACTCTCTCTCTCTCTCTCTCTCTCTCTATCTCTCTCTCTCTCTCTCTCTCTCTCTCACACTCGTGTTCCCTCTGTTTTTCTGTCAGTCAACGAATATACAATCAAGGATGACCAACAGATCGACATTCAAGAGAGACTAGTCAGGGGAGGCCAGCGTGGCCGGTGGTTTATCCCGCTCATACTTAAACTTCTTTGCACTGACGGTGGGGTAGTGGGTTCATGTCACACACCGTTCAGTTGGACTTTAACGTTGACTTCTCATTCAGAAAGCAATGACAAACTACTGAACTTAAAATTGCCTATAAAATCATCATGGGATTGAATGCAACATCCTGTAAAGGACATGCAACAGTAGATACAGAAGAGTGTAAAGTTAAGAGATTTACGACAACGGGAATCGCTTAGACACATCAAGGGAGACCAGCAGCTAATCAGGGGAGACCAACATAAGCACAAACGAAGGCAGAGTGACAGAAAAACACAGAAAGGGCGGATGCAGTTAGCAATTTCACAGGACAGAAAATAAACAAAGAAAAAAAAAAAAAGAAATAAAACAAATTCTCCTTTAAACATTCTAAAAACTATTTCAGCTCATTTCTCTCAATCAGATTCCGGTGATGATTTCTAACACATTTCTAAGTATGTAATTTCCCGTAGGCCAACTTCAGAAGAAAAAAGACGTGTCAAGTGTAGTCATTTCTATTTCAGAATTGCTTCAAATTTGTCATATTTTGTGGGTGTTTGGTTAAATTGTTGTTCTATTTTCAGCAGAAAAACACTGATTTGCGCAGCGTTTATTAGTGTGTGCATTATCATTATGTGCCGTGACAATTGATGTAGGCGTTCATGTTTATCCACATATTTATCCACGTTCGGTCCATGGCGTTCTGCATCAACTCTGTTGATGATATTCCTCCATGGCAACGTCTCAGTCCAACCAGCATTATTTCTCCCTGTCTGCCTCTGCCTCTTTTTCAATTACTCTTTCCAGTAATCACGCTGTTTTCAAATGTCTATCTGTTCATCGCATGACCAAAGAATGTCGTTTGTCTTTTTCTTATATGTGTACACACTTCATTAAATTTATGTTTCATGCAATGCATGTTGCGTATAATAATAATAATAATAATAATAATAATAATAATAATAATAATAATAATAATAATAATAATACCACCACCACCACCCACCACCACTCACCACCACCACCACCACCACCACCACCACCACCACCACCACCACCACCACCACCACCACCACTACCACCATTCTGTTATTCGTATTTGTCTTCTATCAGTGAAGGGGTGAAACCTATACAAATTCATCGGAAAATGATGGTCCATTATGGTGATGTATGCCTGTCAGTCCAAAAGTGTATGAGTGGAGTAGGAAGTTTCACAACGGCCTGGCTTGTGTGACAGACTGTTCGCGACCGGGTCAGGCAAACCGCCAGAGTGATTTTTCTACAGGAATCCAAACACTTTAACAGCGCTGGAGGACTTCTATTGAACGCAGTGGTTAAAGTTAGTTGCATATCCGTTATAGGACATAGCAATCAACCCCAGCATTTTTTGGCTCTTCGTGATTCCTGGGGCAAGTTTGCGTTCAGTTGTTTGCCACTGCTTCCTGAACGAACGGCACCCATACCATTTAATTTTTTTTTTAAACGACGTAAGACGGTCTGCTGCCAAATCGCCCGCAGCTGTGTTTCGAACGCGGTATGCAGGATTACGATCTGCGACCGTAACACCTTCGCCAAGGAGCCGACTGAATGCAGTGGTGACTATATCGAACCACGATATATGGGTTCTTTACTTTTTCAGAATAATTTCATACACAAAAACAAAACAAAAAAACATTTAAGGTTTTCATCTGAAGCCCCCTCGTACAACCTGATTTGCTGTATGGCAGTGAATCATGGAAATGGAATGAAGAAATTAGGAACAGCGTGGAAACAAGTGAAAGATGTGTTTCCTGAGAGAAACGTTGCGAACAGCATGGACTGCCAGAGTAACTAACAACGATTGCTAGGAAGAGACCAATGACATTAAAGTGTTATATACACCTATACGCAAGAGACAAGCGGTATTCTTTGGTCATGTTCTAACAAGAGAGGTACTGGACAACGTCGAGACGACTGGAGATATCAGTGGTTGAAGTGGCAGAGGCAGACCAATAATAATATGCTGGATGGACTGAAAGGTGGTATGAAGGACGCCATCAGCAGAGCTGATCCAGAACGCCCAGGACTCAGATCTTTGGAGGGACATGAACGCCTAAGCCAGCTGGTAAGGCACTTCGTGATGATGATGATGATACTGGTGACGGTGATTATTATTATTATTATTATTATTATTATTATTATTATTATTATTATTCATTGGGGTCGCTGTAGCGTAGAGAGTGGTACTTTCCCTACCGACCTGCTGGACTTGTATTTGAATCACCATGGAGAGGGCTTTAAAAAAAAATACATTGACATGGGCGCCTAAGTGAGCACAGCCTAAAATTGGCACCAGAAAGTAATCTGGAAAGTAAAGACCGCCGGAATAATATTGAACATATCAACCACCGAGTGCGTATTGATCTATAAATATGGAAGTAGCACCATTTACTGAATGCACTCTAAAGCATGTAAAGCCGCCCTTTACTTTCTTTGACTTAATGAATCAGCCCACTTAACGACTATGCTGGCATAGAAATGGATTTTCAAAATTCAGCACTGAATTTGCTATTACTCTTTTAGATTTTAAATAAAAGCTAACAGAACGACCATGACAGTTCTATCGTCACTAATTGCTGTCTTCATGATTGTTTACAATCACACCAAATCAACAACAGTCATAATTACAACTTGTATTTCTCTTTTTTCTTGCCAAATTCAATAATGATTACTTTCCAACCTCTCCGTCCTCACGCATTCACACACCGTAAAGCGGAAGTATTTGTTCTTTCTACTTGCCTTTGAGAAAATCGCTGACCATTGTTTCAAAGCTGATTAATTTCCCTGTTACCATAAAATGCTAATGGGACGTTCAGACGCCACATTCAAAGAAGAAAACGACAGGCGTTAAAGCAAGAACAAAGAGGAGTTCGTGCAGGAGAGGAACGAGCAGTGTCCAGGGAGTGACAGACGGATCACTCCATCAGTGAGTACAATCTTTAGTCATGGGTCAGAGGCAGGTTGTGAGTACGGGATTTCCTCCTTGTGCTCTTGGGATGATATTAAGTTTTGGGATTAAGTGGAGAAGCCAAGCGTATGGTGTAGGGTAGCGATTAGTATACCGGCTGAGTAGCGCTGCTTTGGCAGTCATGGCATCATCATCATCATCATCATGTGCCATGTTGGTAAGCGTGGGCGGTCATGGTTCGCCATCTTACACGATCACCACAGAGTCGTGGATAAGCTCTGTGTTCTTGTCGTGACCATGCCATGTGGTCAAGCCATCCAGATATTTACTTCTCTGCCTTCTTTTCCCATCAATCCTGCCAGTTGTCACTAAGTTATCTAATTTATTTTTTCTCATAACGTGCCCCCCCCCCCCCCCAAAAAAAAAAAAAAGAAAAAAGAAAAAGAAAACATAAACAATACGATGGCAACGCTGATCGTATTCTGGTACGAACCTAAGGCCTATCCACGTCAATGTGGAAGCACTAGACTCGAGTTTCGCTCTCGTTTGAGCTCTCAGTAGCGCATATCCTTGACCGGACCCGGAAACAAACCCCGGATCACTGGCATGTGAAGCGTGTGTGTAACCACTAGACCACGTGGCACACGCTGGACACGGCCAAATTATCACGACAGAATATTACGTCACCCATCGTATTGTTTATGTATGTCTAATTTCTCTAATTAGTGTGCGATTTTCATTTGCTTCTTATAGGATTGCTCATTGGTTTCTCTGTCAGCCTATGGTATTCTTTGCATTTTCCTCACAAACCACATTTCCACAGCCTTCAGATGTTTGTTCAGCTTGACTACTCAGTGTCTACGTTTCACATCCATACAAACGTACCGGTTCTATGCAGCACATCAACATTCTTTTACTAGTTGCATTTGACATAGTAATGTCATAGTTCTGTCTTATCATTCTGTGACAATAACGCTCCAAGTATCGCTGTAATGCTCTGAATAGCATAAAGATTGATGAATGTCATGGTAATATTCTGACGATCACTGTTAGCGTTAGGGCTATCACGATAACGCGTTGGTAATGGTTTGACTATTGTGATAATGGTTTGTTTATCATGGTGATGGTTTGATGAGCACGTTAATGGTTTAACTATAATATTAACGGTTTGACTGTCATGGTAATGGTTTAATTATTGTGGTATTGGTTTGACTCTCATGGTAATGATTTAACGAGCATGAAAATGATTTGACTAGCATGGAAATAGTTTGACTAGCATAGTAATGGTTTGACTAGCATGGTAATGGTTTGACTATCACGGTAATGTTCTAACTATCATGGTTATATCTTGTCGATCCTGTTAATTTTCTGACTAACATCGTAATGTTCTAACTATCATGATAATGTTATAACTATCATGGTAATAATATAATAATAATGATATTGAGAAACGGCATGTCGCATTAGAAACACACAACCAAACAAGTAAACAAAACGAGAAGGAAAGGAAGAATATTATACATATTGTCACGAGAAAAGATGTGAAAAAGGACACCTATCTAATTTTGCTTTCGATACCTTGACAGACAGATAGATGTATATATAAAATGACAGACAGACAGACAGACAGACAGACAGACAGACAGACAGACAGACAGACAGACAGACAGACAGACAGACAGACAGACAGACAGACAGACAGACAGACAGACAGACAGACAGACAGACAGACAGACAGACAGACAGACAGACAGACAGACAGACAGACAGACAGACAGACAGACAGACAGACAGACAGGCAGGCAGGCAGGCAGGCAGGCAGGCAGGCAGGCAGGCAGGCAGACAGAAAGAAAGAAAGAAAGAAAGAAAGAAAGAAAGAAAGACGTCGGTAACGTGGTCTCCAATACCATATACAGGAATCGTACATTACAGCCCACATGTCATAATTTGTATTCGAGTCCATAGCGCTCATTTACATTTTACTGAAAACAGTCCAGACACTGGACGGACCGATTACTCTTTCAATTTCCCATATGTCAAGGGATACTTAGTGCAAATATCGCTCATAACGTAATCGAGTTATCGAATCTCCCAGCCGTCGATCGCCCTATGACGGGCAAATCCATCACTGACACTAATGGGTGACAGAGGTTCCAATGCTTCCCAGTTGTGGTTAAAGCCTCAACGCTAGGCTCATGGGATGTGTCGTCTCTCGTCGTTATGCCCGTGGGCCTGCCTGCGTGCCTGCCTGCCTGCCTGCTTGTCTGTCTGTCTGTCTGTCTTTCCCTCCCTCCGTGCGTCCGTCCGTCCGTCTTTCTTTCTTTCTTTCTTTCTTTCTTTCTTTCCGTCTGTCCGTCCGTCTTTCTTTCTTTCTTTCTTTCTTTCTTTCTTTCTTTCTTTCTTTCTTTCTTTCCATCTGTCCGTCCGCTTCTTTCTTTCTTTCTTTCTTTCTTTCTTTCTTTCTTTCTTTCTTTCTTTCTTTCTTTCTTTCTTTCTATCTATCTTTCTTTCTGCCTGCCTGCCTGCGTGCCTGTCTGTCTGTCTTTCCTTCCTTCCTCCATCCGTACGTCGGTCTTTATATATATATATATATATATATATATATATATATATATATATATATATATATGTATATATATATATATATATAACAAGTCAGGTCTTAGTCAGATATGACTGAGCTACCGTATAACAGTAGACGGTACTACCTAGTTTCTGTTAGCGCCGAACGTTGGGCGGCGCTTACCAAACCCGACACCCCACATTGTGCCAACGGCTTCGGGCGGAAGAGCGCAATTGGGAGGGTACAAGCCTTACCCTGGTGCGAGGAAATGCAAGCTAAAGACAAAATTGTCATGGCAGGGCAGACCAGGCCCTAAGCCTTGGTTGGCGACTGGTCTAGGATCGAAGCTCCGACAGGCGGACAGTTAGAGCATTGCTTTGCTGATCCGGCAGCTTCTGCAGCTTGTCTTGTTCTAGATGTAGAGGTGTTACCTTTCCTCTGGAGTGAACTAGGCAGGCCGAGAGAGGGATCATGCTGCATGGCCAACACATGATCTCTATATTTTAGCCCAGGCTTTGTGCTATGGAGAGGCAATAACTCCATCCCTGGTCTTAACTGGTCTCGGAATCAAAGCGAGAGGCAACTGTTACGGGTTATAAGTCCTTGTCAGTTGGCGTAGACATGGGGCGCCACGCGTTGCCTCTGACGGTGGGAGACACCTATAGGTGTCACTGATCAGCTACCGCCCGCCTCAAGCTTGGCAGCCCCCAGCCAATTGGGTGCTGATCCGCCACAGCCTGCCTGCTTCAATGGGTGCTTGAGGCTAGGACAAAATCTGAATCGCAGGCTGTAAAACCAATGCACCAGGTACAAACAAAAATAAAAATAGAAACCTCAAGCTACGGCTTGCATCCTGGAACGTGAGAACCATGTGTCCAGGATTTTCCACTGACTTGACCAATATTGACGATGTGAGAAAAACGGCTGTGATTGATGCCGAACTCAATCGTCTTAACATTGATATTGCTGGCCTGCAGGAGACTCGCCTCGCTGAGGAAGGGTCACTCAGGGAAAACAACTACACCTTTTTCTGGAAGGGTAGAGGGCAGGCAGAAAAAAGGCAATACGGTGTGGGCTTTGCAGTGAAGAATTCGCTACTGGGAATGATTGAAATTCCAGCAGGAGGAAATGAAAGACTATTATCCCTGCGCTTGGCAACCTCTTGTGGGTTTGCCACCATTATTACTGCATATGCACCGACACTCGATTCCTCTGATGATGTGAAGGATTTGTTATATGAGGAGTTAGACTCCGTGATCAAGGCAGTTCCAAAATCTGACTACATGTATATGCTCGGTGATTTCAATGCTCGTGTGGGCAAGGACTCGAGTTCATGGCCAGTGTCCCTTGGAAAATACAACATCGGTCGCATGAATGAAAATGGGCAAAGGCTGCTGGAGCATTGCACCAGCAATGACCTATGTATTACAAACTCTTTTTTTAAAACAAAAGAGATGCATAAGGTCACATGGAAACATCCAAGATCCGGCCATTGGCACCAGCTGGACTTCATCATCACACGGAGACAACATCTGAACCATATATCATTGACTCGTAGTTACCACAGTGCTGACTGTGATACAGATCATTCTTTGGTTGTTGCAAGAGTTAGACTGAGACCAAAGAGAATCTACACAGCTAAACACAAATCTAGCCCCAGGATTAATATTATTAACACTCATGATCCTGAAAAGTGCTTTCAGTTTCAACAGCAACTTGAAGACGCTTTCACTGATAAACCAGAAAATTGTACAGTAAATGAAAAGTGGGGTCAAATTAAGGAAACTCTTTATAAAACTGCCGTAGGGGTTTACGGCACTGTGGATCATAAGAGGCAGGACTGGTTTGCGGCCAACAACGAGACTCTGCAGCCCTTGATTGATAAGAAGAAGAAAGCTCTCTTAAGAAACAAGGAAAGACCAACGCGTAACACTCTGAGTGAGCTAAGGCAAGCTAGGAAGGATGTGCAAAAGGCTGCCAGGCAGTGTGCAAATGATTATTGGATCAAGTTATGTGAGTCCATTCAAATCGCAAGTGATAAGGGAGACATAAGAAGCATGTATGAAGGAATAAAGAAAGCCTGTGGTCCAGTGATCAAAAGAAGTGCACCATTGAAAACCTTGACTGGAGAAGTCATCACTGATAAGAAACAGCAGATGGACAGATGGGTAGAGCACTATTTGGAGCTTTACTCAAGTGAGACCAAACTAGCGGATGATGCCCTTAACGCCATAGAGGCTCTACCAACTCTTGACCACCTGGACACACTTCCCACCATAACAGAAGTTAAGTGTGCTATAAATGAACTTGCATCTGGCAAGGCTCCAGGTAAGGATGGGATTCCAATAGAGGTTATCAGGAGTGGGCAAGACACACTCACTATACAGATCTACCAGCTAATAGAGCTATGCTGGCGTGAAGGATAAGTCCCACAGGATTTCAAAGATTCAAGCATCATAACACTGTACAAGAACAAGGGCGATCGGAGCGACTGCAACAACTATAGGGGTATCTCACTTCTGTGTATTGTTGGAAAAGTATTTGCCAGAATTGTTCTGCGCAGACTTCAAGTCCTAGGAGATCAAGTCTACCCCGAATCACAGTGTGGCTTTCGACAGAACCGGTCTACCACTGATATGATATTCTCATTGCGACAAATGCAAGAAAAATGCCGTGAACAGAATCAACCACTGTTTATTGCCTTCATCGACCTCACAAAGGCATTTGATTTGGTCAGTCGTGAGGGTCTGTTCAAGGCACTAAAGAAGATTGGCTGCCCACCAACTCTTCTGCCCATTGTGGAATCGTTCCACACAGGCATGAAGGGTATAATCAAGTTTGATGGTGCAACTTCTGAAGAATTTGAAATCAAGAGTGGAGTTAAGCAAGGTTGTGCACTAGCTCCCACCCTCTTTGGAATATACTTTTCACTTCTATTGAAATATGCATTTCGTGATCAGGATGGTGGTACATACATTCACTCACGCTCAGATGGCGGCCTCTACAATGCTCAGAGATTGAAGGCTAAGACCAAAATTAGGAGGGTACTGATCAGAGAGTTGCTTTTTGCAGATGATGCTGCAGTTACGACCCACTCTGAGGAAGAATTGCAATGTCTACTATCTGCATTCTCCAATGCTTGTTCTGAATTTGGTTTAACAATTAGCAAAAAGAAGACACAGATTATGTCACAAGGTGCACATGGGGTACCATCAATCTTTATTGACGACGCCGAACTAGAGATAGTAGACCATTTTACATATCTAGGATCAGTGGTAAATAGCAAATTATCCCTAGATCAGGAAATCAACATCCGGATTGGTAAGGCAGCAACAACAATGAACAGGTTAAGAAAAAGAGTCTGGGAGAACAGGAAGCTTACTGCCAAAACAAAAGTCCTTGTCTATCAAGCCTGTGTCCTTAGTACTCTTCTCTATGGCAGTGAAACCTGGACAACTTACTCACACCAAGAGAACAATTTAAACAGCTTTCAAATGCGGTGTCTGCGAAGAATTCTTGGTATTAAGTGACAAGACAAAATCACAAATACTGAAGTATTGGAAAGATCAGGTTGTGTGACAGTTTATTCCATGCTCAGTCTTCGTAGACTTAGATGGATAGGACATCTTAGGAGGATGGATGATGGTAGGATACCAAAGGATATCTTTTTTGGTGAACTACAGATGGTAAGAGATCTCAGGGTCGGCCTCTACTACGATACAAAGACGTGTGTAAGCGGGACATGATTGAAACAGGCATTGATAATGCACATTGGGAGCAAGTCGCCGCTGAACGTGTTGCATGGAGGGCAAACATCAGAAATGGAATAAAGTCAAAGGAGAAAATTATTGCAGAAAAGTCACACACCAAGCGTTTGAGACGTAAGATGGTGCATGATGGTGGAAATGACCACGTGTTCACATGCACCCACTGTGAACGGACATTTACAGCGCAAATTGACCTTATCAGTCACACTCGCTACCGCCATAGTTAAAAGTTATTATGCCTTTTTAAAGCACAAACTATCGTCTGTCAAGACGGCAAGGTGCCAATGAGAATGATATATATATATATATATATATATATATATATATATATATATATATATATATATATATATATATATATATATATATATATGTGTGTGTGTGTGTGTGTGTGTGTGTCTGCATCTCTCTCTCTCTCTCTCTCTCTCTCTCTCTCTCTCTCTCTCTCTCTCTCTCTCTCTCTCTCTCTCTCTCTCTATCGAGCCTCCATGCCTCTGTCAATGTCATGTATCTAGCATCTAGCATGATATAAAAAACAAACATTCATATCTCTGTACCTGAGAATCAGAAATCCAATCCATGTATACGTATGTTTACTGGCACAGAATCCAAATATACCGCCCAATCATCACACGTGTAACATTCCATGTTGTGAAACCAGCAGCCGCGCTGATCACATGTCAGATATGAGTTCAAGGTCACTAATTTGTTTTCACCACAATAAAGTATCAGTTTGAAAACAAGCACATATTAATTAACGAAGAAATAAGTCACTTTGTAGATTGAATTTAAACCGTTAAAACACGTTACCGCAGGAGTGTAACATAACGTATGCTTACGTCCTGCAACTTGAAAAACTACACGGATCCGCGGGTGTTTTAAAAATCAACACGGCATTTAAAATACAGAAATATACAATATAAGATATATATCTGACTTGAGGACAAACATATTCCAACACATTTTACTATAGACATATAGTATGCTAGACATTCCATACACCTAGAAAGCACTCTATACCACTAGACATACTTTAAACTATGTTACAGTCAACACTATATACCACTAGACGTATAGATATATACGTATTTATCACAATAAAGTAGGCACACTTCGCCGCATATTGTTATTATAACGTAAACAGATATAGCACACCATGAAATATACAATTATAGATCACTATACATATACATAAATATAGCACGCACTCGCAAATATACGTATATATCATGGTAAAATAGGCACGTCTCGCCACACATAAACCATATTACAAAAATATAGTTCAGTAAGCCACATCGATCACTTGACGTACTATAAACCATATTACATAAATATACCACAATCAACACTCTATATATATTGACATACTATAAATCATGTTATAGAAGTATAGCATGCTATGAATTACATACAACTAAATACACTTTAAATCATGTTACATTTAAGCTGCTTGACATACTATCACAAATACTACTAGCACAAATATTGCTCCTCCCCATACATTATTATAATAACGTTTATAGTTATAGCCAAACATGGTGTATATAATTATAAATAAACATAAATACATATAAACATAGCACACATTCGCAAATATACGTATATATCACAATAACAAAAGCACACCCCGCGACATATTGTAATTATAAGGTTTATAAAGATAGCATACTACGCCGAATTTATTATAGATCACTATAAATACACATAAATATAAAGCAAACACCCGCAAATATACGTATATACCATGATAAAATAGGCACGTCTCGCCTCACATTATCGTAATAACGTTTATAGTATATAGCATAACACGCCGCATATAATTATAGATCATTATATATGTATTAGGAGAAGAAAAGATACCGGAGAAGAAACACATACGGAGAAGAGAAGTATAATGAGTATTGAATAATATAGGGTGTATTTTTAATGACTGTGCAGTGTTTGAAAATATTGCCGGTCCAAGTTTTGTATCCACCCTCTGTAAAGTTCCTTGCAACATAATAGGTAAATACAAAACCTGGACCGGCAATACTTTCAAACACTACACAGTCATTAAATATACACCCTGTAAGAGAAGTACGTGAACGGAGCTGCATGGGATTCCTAGGGATAGGGTAGGTTGGAGTAAGTTTCTTCAGGCCTTATTCCGATAAGGGGGGAAAGGGTGAAAGAAGAAAAAGTAGAAAACACGCTGTATATATTTATAGGTTATTATAAATACATATAAACATAATCACACTAGTGAAAATGAAGAGTATCTTACGCAATAAGTCATTATCACTGAATGTAAGAAAGAGAGTGCTGAAATGCTATATAGAACCAGTTTTGCTGTATGGCAGTGAATCTTGGAATGTAAATGAACAAATTAAGAAGAAATTTGAAGCAACAGAGATGTGGTTCCTGAGACGAATGTTGCAAATTCCTTGGACTGCCAGAATAACTAACAATGATTGCATGAAACAGGTTAATGAAACTAGAATATTATATACAATAATAAGAAAGAGACAAACAGTTTTCTTCGGTCATGTGATGAGAAGAGAGGCATTAGAGAACATCGTAACAACTGGATAAACCGAGAGAAAGAGAGACAGAGGCAGACCAAGAAAAATGATGCTGGATGGATTGAGACGGTGGCATGGAGGCATATCATCAGCGGAGTTGATCCAGATCACCAAATACCGAGATCTCTGGAGAGCCATAAATGCCTACGCCAGCTGGCAGGGCACTTGATGATGATGACTCTAGCGAATATGAATCGCTTGAGTTCAAACTTCCGGGGTGCTGACGCAGTGTAGCGGGATCGTTTCCTGAAACTGCAAATTGGATTTCAACATTGACGCCCCGTTCAGAAATCAATGGCAAACTACTGTACAAAATATATGCCAAAAACTCAACCTAGGGTCGGGGTTGGTGGCAACGTCCTAAAAAAAGACATGCGACATTTCTTTTTAACTCACGATAAAATGCGCGCAAATATAGCACACCTGCCACGTGACATGACAAAGGAGAGCAGAAATTGCACATCGCCAACACGGTGACATTTGACCAATGCTAACACGAGGTTGCGGGGCTTAGAGTGTTAACGAAGTTGCGGGGCTGAGAATGTTAACACACAATCTCCTCTTAAAGAGATGTTTTTCCACACTTGATTCTGGTCTGAAAGCAGAGATGTCTTGTATTCCGCGAGTGATCGAGTTAATGATCAGTGAATGATTGAATGATTTGGTCGAAAAAAGCGACTAAGTTACATCTGCGGGATTAAAGCCAGCGAGACAGTGATGAAGCAGTATGGAACGAGAGAGAGAGAGAGAGAGAGAGAGAGAGAGAGAGAGAGAGAGAGAGAGAGGAGGGAGAGAGAGAGAGGGAGGGAGGGAGAGGATTGATGGGGAGAGAGAGTGCGGGAGAGAAAAAGAGAAAGCGATAGAAATAGAGAGAGAAGGAGAGGGAGATTAAGATTTAATTCTCATTATGCGATGTAGCTATAGTCTGTTCACATTTGGTTGCCTCCATATAAACATCCATATCTCAGTAACCAACTGAGTTAAATGGGAGTGTTCAGAGGTGTCGTCGTAATATGGATCCTTTCATGAAACGTGATTATCTTATAAGTCTTACCATTTATTGCAAACATCGAAATGTGTGAATATTGTTTAATGGGATTGAATGTGAAATTGTGTACACTTAAAAGCATCGCTATGAAGTTGTACACAAATTTTTGGTCAAAAAGCTGAACGCAGGGAACTGTTTCATACAATTACAAATGCCGAAAAAAGAACAGTGCATGCACTGGGTTTGAGTAAACGGCCATTTCGTCGATGGGTGCTAGAATCTGGAATGAGACCACCACGCAATAAGCTAACGGTAGGTAAAAAAGCAAATGTAGACAGCTTTGACAAGGATGTCATAAGGCAAGAAATTATAAACATGCTGGATACCAAAGAAACAGTGACTGTAAAAAAACTTAGGGTTTGGTTGAGAAATAACAATGGCATTGAGCTATCCAAAACAACTTTGTGGAAAATTATAAGGACATTAGGCTTCACGTTTAGAAAGTACAAGGCAGGTAGAAATATCATTTGCGAGAAACCGCATTTAGGAGCCATGAGAAGCAGATACCTACGTGAAATAAGGGAAATGCGCAAAGAAAATCATGACATAGTGTATTTGAATGAAACCTGGATCAATGCGCACCACACAAGTGAAAAGAAATGCCAATCAGTGGACGGAAAGCTAAAGCAATATGTGCCCAGTAGTAAAGGACAGCGTTTGGTCCATAGCCCATGCTGGTAGTACTCATAATGGCTTACTACAGAGTGCTGGACTTGTGTTCGTATCAAAGCATACAGCCAATAGGGATTATCATAATGAGATGAATGGTAATGCATTTAGTGATCGGCTCGAGAGTACTCTATTTCTAGATAGACCGTCTTGTCTAATTATGGATAATGCATCATTTCACAATGTAGGTGCCCAAGAAGACAAAATACCTACGGCATTGAGCACAAAGGAAGCGATAAAGATATGGCACCAAAGTAAAAACATACCATTTCCATAAACGTGTTTTAAGCTAAATTGTTGTCCCTTGTAAAACAGGCTCAAAAAAGT
This sequence comes from Cepaea hortensis, assembly GCA_963921405.1. Taxonomy (NCBI): domain Eukaryota; kingdom Metazoa; phylum Mollusca; class Gastropoda; order Stylommatophora; family Helicidae; genus Cepaea; species Cepaea hortensis. Next base: position 164,410,320 of record OY992876.1, on the reverse strand, counting down.
AAGAAATATAAAATCGACAAGTTGATAGAAGAGCATGGCCATAAGTGCTTGAGACTTCCGTCGTACCATTCTCATTTAAACCCTATAGAGCTTGTGTGTGTGTTAAAATTAAAGGGCAGCTGGCAGCTGACAATACTACATTCAAATTATCTGACGTCAAGATATTAACCCAGACCGCGCTATTAAAAATTGATAAAAGTTGCTGGAAAAAATGTGAGGACCATGTGTTGAAAGAAGAAGATGTTTAATGGAGAAAGGATGGATTGAATGTTATGCAACCGAGAGCAGTCATCAACCTACTGGAATCGTGCGACACAGATTAAGGTCTGGGAAGATCGAAGATATTAATCCACATGCGCACCTACTGGGATATTTTGCTCAAACTTTTCAGAAGAATTGCAGGCCCTAAACCTTACAGCATCGGCACAAACAAATGTCAATGGCAACAGTTTGTATTCCACAATGATGAATTTTCAGTTCCGCAAGCCCTCAACGGTGACAAACAACTGGCGTTGAAAAAACAAAAACAAAAAACGACAGCAACAACACTAAACGCATTGAATACCAACAGAAGAGTAATATTGCGGTGGAAACTGACATATTGTGGCATAACAAGAAATGTGAGAGCAAACACGATGTCAAATTAGGGGACAACACACGTACATACGAATCAATATATAAACTTCAATGAAAAGAGGACCAACATCTTGGCCGATAAGAAGAAAGCCCACTACAGAGATATTGACAACTATTTTCATAGTGCAAAGCAGGTGATAATCATGTTCCGTCTTTGAACAGTAAACAGCAGAGTAGACAATCTTTCACAAGGACTCAAAGCGGGTCTGTCACCCATGTGTACGTGTGAACAAACTACGCAGACAGCGTAGTTGATCCTTAAAAATTGACACATGATGACTAAATTGCGGTATCATTTCTGGTCACTCCATACGCAAATTAACGCACAGCTATTTGGAAGCTTTCACGAACTCAATATAAAACGCTAAATGCATCATAGTAACATGACTCCTTGTGTACACATTATTAACCAGCAGCTGAAGAAACAAGAAGGAAATGAAAAATAAGGTAAGAAATATATTTTTTCTACTTTCCTGTCAATTTACACATTATTTATCCCATGCCTCTGTAAATTCTCAGTCTTTACTAATATTACACATTGCACCCCTCTCAGGAGTCTTCGTGGTGAAGTGGTTAAGCCGCCTGACTCGGGCTCTGAAGGTTGTGTGTTCGATTCCGGGCCGCGTCCTTCATTTCACGAGTGCATTTTTTTTTCGGAGACCCCCGAGGGTCGTCGCTGGAGCTACGGAGTTCGTGTTTTGTGTGTGTTAAAAACCTGGTGCAATGCAGTCTACCCTGTCGACTTTTAAGCGACTTTTTTTTATATTGCACCCACTCGCATACGAATCTGGCTACGTCTTGTACCCGAAATGGCGTGCTTTACTGTAAAACTAGTTTGTTAGCATGAATTCACTACATTTTCGCCAAAACACAAAACATCACCGCTTTCGATGATTTAAGTTGCCTTTGGACCTATCAAAGACATATTCCTTGGGGTAAATATAAGACGGCAGGAAAACTTTCATAATGATGCAACAGACAGTTTTCATAAAAATTGATCGTAAATGAAGGCATTCATTTCTGAACAGACTATAGTATCAATATCGGTGTAAATAAGGAGCCTGATGATAGCGCCTGATTGCGTTTAAAGACCACATATCATTCAGTGACCCCGAACTTATTCCACAATCACATTTACATATACTATACACAGTTTATGGCAATGGCAAACTACTAAGCGTTCAATTGCCTAGGAAACCACAAACAGCCAATATGCTGGAGGTGAGTGCGACGTCCTGTAAAGGAAAGGCAATCAACGTTATACTGTGGACAATAACTACATTAACTGCTGACATAGATTTTCATTATTTGGTTATAGGAATAACTAGTGGCAAAAACAGTTAACTGATTAAGTGCAGAAGGATAATATATCGTCATACATGACCTCCCATTTCGACAGAAGGACGATATATCCCTATACAAAGGTCATCGTGTTATTTGGTTCTATTTCGTGATATCTTCTACAATGTTCAAGTTCAGTGAATGGAAATTTATATTATAATACTTGTTCATTTGACTGTGTGCCAAGTTTGGTTCAAAACCTACGTATTGTTTGGTACTGAATCGGTTAAACTGTATCGAAATTAAACCACCCCTACTACTAGTGCTGCTTTTACTACTACCACCACCACGACCCGACCACCACAACCACCACCACTACTACCACCACCACTATTACCACCACCACTACTACCACCAACACCACCACCACCACCACCACCTCCACGACTACTACCACCACTACCACCACGACCACCACAACCACCACCACTACTAAACTGATTTAAACTTTCAGACACCAGAGTCGTATTGAGCACATGTTGTCTTTAGCAGGTAGACAGCGTGGTTGGGGGTGGGAAATAGGTAAGTCCTTTGTTGTCCTGAGTGAATTTGTTGATTCTTCTCTAAAAATGTTTCATTCGTTCATTTATTAAGTAGCATAAGCAAGATGTCCCGCGTTCGATACACCCATCCGGATATCATCCGCCACATCCTGCGCCCATCTTCTCTTTGGCCTTCCTCTTCCTCTCTTCCCAGGCATATACCCCTCCATTATTGTTCTCTTCAAACTTTCGTGACGTTTCAAGTGAACAAAATATTTCAATTTTTGTTTTGTTTTATCGTCTTTAATAGCCAACCTTCTTCAATATTCAGCTCTTATTAGGGTTTCTATCATGGTTTTTAAGGTTTCTTGGCAAATTTTGCAGAAGGTAGTTTGCCGTTGTTTTCCTTCTGGGCAGCGACCGAACTAGTCGGTGGCCATAACCATTGTCTCAACTGATGAGATCATCTGCCTATCGCCGCAGAGTGCAGATCATAACCACCAACAATCTGTCGGTTGCTCTCACACTCCATCCACCACCTGCTTCCATGGCTACACGTAACCCTGATTGGGGGGTGGGGGATTGTTTTTTATTACTCCACCTTGTCCAAGGGTGTCCCGTAGACTAACGGAGGAAAGGAGGCGTCTTACATCTCCTTTAATATTGGATACCCCTACCCCGCTAACAAATATGTTTACCCCACCCAATTCTCCACTTGTGGAGTGGTGCACCCGTTGAATACTCTTACTACAATATTGCTGCTGATGCTGCTGCTGCTGCTACTGCTACTACAACTGCTACTGCTACTGCTGCTGCTGCTGCTGCTACTACTGCTACTACTACTACTACTACTACTACTACTACTACTACTACTACTACTACTACTACTACTACTACTACTGCTACTACTACTACTACTACTACTACTACTACTACTACTACTACTGCTACTGCTAACTAACCAACTAACTAACTAACTAACTAACTAACTAACTAACTAACTAACTAATACTGCTACTACAAAAATCTTTTTATAGAGGCCTCTTAGAGCCACTATGTGGCTTTCGACCCATTGTGGTCCACCAAGGCCCGTCTGCCAGTGTTAGTGGTTAGTGATTTGGTGATTCGAGTCTGCATTTTGGATGACCACCTCTGACCCTAGCCAGATCAGGTGCAGATGACTACACTTTGATCTTAGCCAACCACTACTATAATCGCTACTACTACTACTAATAGTACTACCATTACCATGACTACTACTACTACTACTACTACAACTACTACTACTGCTGCTTTTACTACTATTACCACCACCACCACCACCACCACCACCACTACTACTACCATTACCACTACCACTACTACTACTACTACTAATCCATCCATCCATCATGTGCCATGCCGGTAAGCGTGGGCGGTCATGTTCTGCCATCTCACTCGATCAACAGAGTCGTGGATCAGTTCCGTGTTTCTGTCTCGACCATGCCACAAGGCCAAGCCATCCAGATACTTGTTTCTAGGTCTTCCCCTTGGTCTGTTCCCCTCGATCTTACCAGTTGTCACCAAGTTCTCCAAATCATTTCTTCTCATAACATGCCCAAAAAATTGTGACTGTCTACGTCTAATGTCTCTGATCAGTTTACGATCTTCATTTGTTTCTTGAAGGACTTGTTCATTGGTCTTTCTGGCTGTCCATGGTATTCTTTGCATTTTCCTCAGAAACCACATTTCTACAGCCATCAGATGTTTTTCAGCCTGGCTGCTCATTGTCCAAGCTTCACATCCATATAAAAGTACAGGTTCTATGTAGCATCTCAACACTCTTTTTCTCGTTTCAATTGACATCTTTTTATTGGTCAGTATGTTTTTCATCTTGCTAAAGGCTACTTTTGCCATGGCGATTCTTGTTCTAATCTCTTCAAGGCATCTCCCATCAGATGTTATTACTGTTCCGAGGTAATTGTACCTATTCACTTGTTGAAGAATATTCCCATTTACTTGTATATTACACTGTGGTATTTCGTTCTTCTTAGTGACGACCATAATCTGTGTCTTTTTACAATTTAATTCTAACCCTAGTTGTTCACTGTGTGTAACAACCGCATCTACTAAATTTTGCAGGTCCTGTTCATTGTCTGCAATCAAGACTGTATCATCTGCATATCTAATGTTATTGATGCATCGTCCCCCAATGTTGATTCCTTCCATATTTTCAATATTTCTGAAAATATTTTCACTGTACAGGGAAAACAGATCTGGAGACATTACACATCCCTGTCTCACACCTCTCTTAATAGGCTGATATTGGCTTACTTCATTATCAACTCTTATGGCAGCTTGTTGTTTCCAATATATGTTTTTTACAAGTCTAAGGTCTTTCCCATCAATTTGTAGATCTTCAAGCATCCTTATCATGTTGACATGTCTCACTTTATCAAAAGCCTTTGTGTAGTCAATGAAGCAAAGGTGTAGATCTTTGTTTACTTCTATAGAACGTTCGATTATGTTTCTCAGTATATACACAGCATTTACTGTACCCTTGCCTTCCACAAACCCACATTGTTCTTCTCCTATTTCAGGTTGTATTTTCCTCCTAACTCTTTGCATGATAATTCTTAGCAAAATCTTCGTGATGTGACTCATTATACTAATTGTTCGATGTTGATCACATTCCAAGGCTCCTGATTTCTTTGGGATTGCAATAAATACAGAATTACATAACTCATGAGGTATATTTCCAGTATCATATATTGTATTAAGCAGACTGGTAACTTTATCTATTCCATATTCTTCTAAAGCATTAATCATTTCTGTTGTGACGCTGTCTGGACCGGGGGTTTTGCCAGATTTCATATGATTAAGAGCATTCTGAACCTCCATCTTCAAAATTGCTGGCCCTTCATTGTTATTTTGAACAATATATTGTTCGTCTCTGCTATCGTCATAAAGGTTTTTCACGTAATCTGACCATACATGTAAAATCTGATCTTTTTCTATTATGACTCTTCCATCTTTTGTCTTTAGGCAGCCTGCTGATGTACGTGTTCTTTGATTAGTAATCTCCTGAATTCTTTTGTGCATTAGTTTCGCATTTTTACTGTTGTGTTGTTTTTCAATTTCTCTGCAATTTTTCTCAAGCCAATCATACTACTATGATTACCGCTAAAAAACTAAATCTGTATCGGAGAAGATACGGAGAACTGACTACCCAGTAAGCTTGTGTGCTCGAGCGTACATATCACATAAACCACTGTGCAAGATTTAAACTTTCAGACACCAGCGTAACTCTCTCAACGCACCATTCAAACTGCCCGTCCGCAACCTGTGATTAATTATTGAAAACCTGCATGCCACCAGCTTTTACGTCCTAGCTAGACATTTACGTCATTAATAATTTTGTTGGCTATAATTTAGAGACAAACCTAAAAACACATGGATCAGATAATTAGAGACGGGGGTGAATAACACGGGACCGACATGGAGGGAACTGCAGGAGATAGCACAAGGCAGAAGGGCTTGGCGTGAGCTGGTTGGGAGGGGTTATATTTCAATGGGAGATCATGGGGAGAAGAAAGGAAAATAATAGTTACATGTGCTTGCCGTGTCTGTAAGTAATAACGGTTGGGTACGTGGTTTTCAAACGGTTAACCTTGAGGGCACGGCTGTGCCGTGCTATCATACTGAGAGGCCGCCGCATCAGGCGGCATCGTAAGGGAGCTTCATAATGGGGCGGCATTTTACAAGAAAACAACATGTAAGGGGTGGCATTTCGAAGACTTGCATAATACTGAGAAAATCTACCGCACGGTACTGCGAAGGGGAACGCGTGGAATAATTTGGGATGTTTAAGAATATCGCGGTTAAATTTTCTGTCCGTTGACAACAGGGTTGTGGGTTCATGCCACACACCGGTCAGAAGGATTTAGACGTTGAATTCTTTACAGAAAGGTGTGGCAAATTTTTAAAAAAAAGTTAGCTGCTTACAGGACGTTGCAGTCAACAACAGCATTCTTTGCTGTTGTGAACTCTTGCCAAGGTTACGTTCAGTAATGTGCCATTGCTTTCCGAGCGACCGGAACCCATTCCATTTCGTAAAAAAAACGAACGCAACGTGATCTGCTGCCAAATCGCGCACAGCTGCGTTTCGAACGCGGGTAAACGGGATCACGAACTGCGCCCGTAACACCTTCGACAAGGACTCGGCTCGTATCAAAGTACTGAACGTAAAATAGGCTAGAAATAAACCAGGGGTTAATCTCAACGTCCTTAAAAGGATATGCAACATATAAAAACAACACCCGCATAGACAGTATTACAATTATATGACACGGCGTGTCAGTGGAATCAGTTGTTGTTGTTGTTGTTGTTGTTGTTGTTGTTGTTGTTGTTGTTGTTGTTTTTGCAAAATAATGGAGACTCCATCCTGGTCTAGTTTAGTGACCAGTAGTCGAGCATTCTCGGATAAGAGAGAGAAAACAGCAGGACAACCCGTACGCAAATAAACATATCATTGAGCTGTTGGGAACGGAATAATTCTGAGCAATCCGCTAGGCAGATGACATTTCACACTTTGAAAACCTCTGGACAGACGATATTTCAAACTTTGAAACCTACCTGTTAAACACAACGAAGACAAAATAATGTTTTTCTGAAGGAAAAGAATGAAGATAATGTCCACAGAGAAAAAGTACGAGTAAACAAAAACATCAGAAACAAGAATAATGACGTTAAAACTATCAAGAAATCTGAATATCCTAACTCCAGTATCACACAAAATGTTTTGCGTATCCTTTTACAGGACTTAGCTGTCAACAGCAGCATCTTTCAGCTGTCTGTTGATCTCTTGGCAAGATTACGCTCAGTAGTTTGCCATTGCTTTCTGAGCGGCCGGCTCAGTATCCGCAAGTCACGAGCGGGGGTCGAACCACCTCAGTTCTCGCTCCGCTGCGAGACTCTGCGTGATAAACGGGATTACAGAGAGAAAGTGTTGTAACCCCACAGCCAGAGAGACCGGCCAGTATCACACAAGGGGAACAAAATACAGTTCATTCTTCTGTTTGTTCTGTCTTATTGTCATATTTTAAACAGTCCGTTTAAAATAAGACAGAAGAAACAAAAGAACGAACTTTATTTTCAAAGAGTCTCAAATTGGGCACGCAGGCCCGTCTTACATTCGGCCCTTCCAACCACTAAGCTTTCGCACATCAAGTATGTATTGCGCGTGCTACATTCACATACAGACTTACACTGAGCATGGTAGTGCAGAGGTTAAACAGCATATATGAGCAAATTGCACTACGCCAGCAAAAAAATTTAACTGATGCAGTGCCATAGGGTAATATATCGTTATATGTGACCTCCCATTTGGACAGAAAGACGCTATATCGCCATACAGGGGTCATGGTGTTATTCATTTTGTTTCTAAGTTCTTTCCTCAATGTCAATGCTCAGTTAACAGAAATTTGCATTATAATACTTAAATATTGAGCACAACCCACTACTGGCAACGCCGATCGCATTCTGGTATGAACCTAAGGCCTAACCACGTCAATATGGAAGCACTATACTCGAGTTTCGCCCTCATTTGAGCTGGCCAGTAGTGCATATCCCTGACCGGATCTGGAAACAGTCCGGGATCACGCGTGTGAAGCGGGTGTGTAACCACGCGGCACACACTGGACACACCAAATTATCACAACAGAACATCACAACGCTACCCATCGTAGGCTATGCTCAAGATAATATTAAGATTATAATACTTGTCCATTTGATTGCGTATCATGTTTGGTTCAAACTTACTGTGTGTGTGGCACTGAATCAGTTAAATTAACATATGTGAAAACAAACATATTTCCTGTGACGTTACACTCATTTTTTCCCTTGTGTGTTGTTTGTGTTTTGTAAATTTATTGGGCTAGCTCGCGTTGAACTCAAGTGTAGTCCATACATACTACACCTGTTAGCACTAGACTGAATTCAGCCTGTGGATTAGCTTTCCTATTATGAGTCGTGAACCATTTCGTTAGTCACTGGGGAAAGGAATCGACGCTTTTAAACTGAAATGTGCAGATCGGCATGGCCAAATAGACAAGAGCCACACAGTGTCAGTTGGACTAAAGTGTTGACTTCTCGTCCTTGACTTGCGGACATAAATTACAAGTACCTAGGAGGTCGGAGTGGGTTCGCTTGATGGTGAGGGACACTAGTAATAGGGAAAGCTAATCTACACTCAAAAGTCAGTCCAGTGCACTATAAGTAGTAGCACGGATATGGACTACCCTTGAGTTCAAAGTGAGCTAACGTTAAAAAATAAAAAAAAATAAAAAACATTAACTTAAATGTTATCGAAAAGTTCTTAGAACACCGTAGACCAAGATGAAAAACGTATACTGACATCCTACCAGATTTGAACTGCGAAGAAAACCGACTCACAAACAGCGTCATATGTCGGAAGCTGACATGGTTTAGTCGCGTGGTGGCTTAGAAATAACGATAAAGGAAGGCATTATTCCTGGAAGAAGCGGCAGCGGTCGATTAGCAAGATGGTGGACACAGGACATTGAGGGCACATTGGGGCATGAACACCCACGGCAGATGCTTTAAGAGTTAAAGGCAAAAGGTTGAACATGATTACATCATGTGGAGGTCAGCATGCCCGAACAGATAAGAGCGTTCTCTGTTAAACATCAGGGTGCTGATGGCGAGGTAGCGGGTTCAACCTCTACACTGGTCAATTAGACAAAATGTTGACTTCTCGTTCTTAACTTGGAGACAAGTACCTCTGATGAGTGGGTTCACCTGATGGCGAGGGACACTGGTAACAGGGAAAGCTAATCCAGACACAATAATCAATTCAGTGCACTAGAAGTAGTAACACGTGTATGGACCACGCTTGAGTTCAAAGTTAGGGAACGATAAGGAAAGGAAAAAAAGATACATTATGTTTCAAATGGTTCAGTCTCGTTCCACAGATCGACCTGCCGAAAGCGTCGCACAGAGCACGAACTCCGTGGCCCCAGCCACGGGCGTCGAGGGTCTCCTAAAACAAACAAAAAATTACAATCGTGAACCGCATGACGGAGTCTGAAAATAGAACCAACGACCTTCGGAGCGCAGGACATGCGATTTTACCTCGTCACCACAGAGGCACTCGTAGAAGGGGAACTGGCACAAGATCGAGAGTCGTTTCCTTGGGCCGTGATAAGAGAGACGTTCTACAAAGGACATCCCATTGGTTACTTTAACAGCTGCCATTCCGCTGTGTTGTTATTGGGACTTTTTTAGACGAAAGAAGAAATCAATTTAAAAACTTGGTGACAACTGGCGAGATTGAGGGGAAAAGAACAAGGGTAAGGCAGAGAAGTAAATATCTAGATGGTTTGGCTATGTAGCGTAAACAAGGCAAAAAACACAGAGCTGATCCACGACTCTGGTGATCGTGTGAGATTGTGATATATGACCGGTCACGCTTATCGTATGGCACATGATGATGATAAAATACGCAAGCATGTATGTCTTTACAACGACATACGCTAGTGTCCTAGGTAAAAAAAAAAAAAAAAAAAAAAAGGAAAATGCCTTCCCACAGAAAGATCTTTGGCGTTGCTGTATATATGCGTATTATGAACTAGATAGAACTATTAGAAAGGTTAAATATAAATCGGTATGTCTCAGAAAAACGAGAGCTCCATAAATGTTTAATATGATAAATATCGCAGGCGCGTTAGTGTAATCACTAGGAGGCAACGCTGATAATGGCATGAGAACGGTCGGACGAGGAGTCGACACTTGCGTTCACGTCCGCTAAGTTAAGGAAAGACTGACCACCTATTCCTGCATGCACTTAGGCCAACAAAATATGATGGCCCTAGCGCAATACTGGCCCATAGCAGGTCTCTGCGTGGGGGTTCTTTTAAGACCAATATCCATGAAGTAGGACTGTGTGTCCGTGGTTGTGTGTTTAAATCCCCCCATTGAAACGGGATTTTGGTCGTAACTTATGTGCGCTGCCACGTCGAGCCAGTCTAAGCCAAGCACCTGGAGGTACCTGTGATGTAAAGGCGACAGAGTGATGTTGACCACATCATCGGTCTAGTGCTAACTGGTCTATCAAAATATGGGCCTAGCACCATATACCCAACACCCAACAAAGCGTGTATACGAGTCATGTACTTCTATCTGTGTTAATTTGCTACACTCAAAACACCTGCTCCGTGGCAAAGGGCCGGCTCCGTGTCGAAGGGATTTACGGACGCAGTTCGTGATCCCGCATACCCGCATTCGAAACACAGCTGCTAGCGATTTCGCAGCAGACCGCGTTGCGTTCGATTTTTACGAAATGGTATGGGTGCAGGTCGTTCAGAAAGCAATGGCAACCTCATTCATTCATTCATTCATTCATTCAGTAGCATGTCCTTTGCAGAACCTCGCTCCGATAACAACCTTCCGGAAAACCTCTCGATCATAAGCAAGATGTCCCGCGTCTGATACACTCATCTGGATATCATCCGTCACATCCTGCACCCATCTTCTCTTTGGCCTTCCTCTTCCTCTCTTCCCAGGCATATACCCTTCCATTATTGTTCTCTCCAAACTTTCGTGACGTTTCAAGTGACCGAAATATTTCAATTTTCTTTGTTTTATCGTCTTTAATAGCCAACCTTCTTCAATATTCAACTCTTGAAGTATGGATGCATTTGTTCTTTTCTTTACCTAAGATATTCTTATAACTCGTCTATAACATTTATATTCAAAGGCGTTTATGCGCTGTTCAGCTTGTTTAGTAAGTGTCCATGTCTCACAGGCGTATGTTGCAATGGGAAAGATGCATGCTCGTAAAAATCTAATTTTTGTAGTTCTGTCTGTCCCACTCCATCAAGACATCACAACAGCAACCCCAAAAAACAAAAAAAAACATGCTAGTGTTGACTGCAACGTCCTGTAAAGCAGATTCAACCTACTGTTTTTTTTTTTTTTTACACTAAAAATAAAAAATATGTTTTCTCTCTCAAATTCGAATAGAAAAAGAAATGCATTTAACACAACAAGCGCGTATGAATAGCCACACGAAATAAACAATCACTGGACGTAATCGATCTTAAAACAAAAACAGCCAATACCTACATAGTCCTGTTGGAAAGCAGTGTATCGATTATCCCAGGAAAATTAATTGGGACAATTCCCGCGTTCATTTCTCACCTAGCATGAACAAATTTTGCCTCACGGGCGCCACGTGAAAATACTGAGTAGAATACTGAGAATACTTGAAATGGCACGGGCGTGAATGTCAGATACGACACTGAAAATACTACATAATGTGTCAAGTATTTATCCACGATTGGGTACTAACAGTTGGAGCCGGTCCGAAAAGGCGAAATGTAAACACGGCGTTTCATGAGTAACACACAAATAAACAAATAACGCGTCGCTTGCTTCCAGGCAACCAACCGTACACAATCGCTGAATGAATAAATGTGAGTGAGTACTGGGACCGCCACTCGCTTGCATATTTATAACTGGCAGGCAAGCCGCAACGCCCAACACGCGCCCAAGACTACGGGCGAAGGACGGAGTGTGCGGGTCGCCTAGTCTCCCAAAGCCACCATTTCTAATTTGATCTGCTGGTTTTTTATTCTGTGTGAGCTGATTTTTTCAACTCTTTTTTTCACTGGTTTGTCTTTCTCTCTATCTGTCGGCCTCTGTATCGCAGTGTCTTTCCTCATCTTTTCATTACATGCCAGCTTGCTACGCCCGCCTCTATTCATCAACTCTAAATTAACGGCAGCCGCACAGTTGGTATTCTTCCAGGAATTGTCACCAAGCCCGGACCAAAAAGAATTGACATTAACGGAAGAGTCACAAACTGCAGGCTGCTGTAAGCACAAGTATGTGACTGTCCGCGTGTATTTTCTGCATATGCTTTCTTATTTCCATTCAGCAAAGACTATTCGTTGGACTATACTATAGTCCTCTATGCCTGTCGCAGCTAAGCTGCGATATCTGGCTTTTCGAGCTAAACTTTCGCTTGGAAAGATGTCTTTCTTTTTTTATTCTCTGTGCCTTCACTCTTTCGGCAGCTACGATGGCCCACTGGCTAGTATACTTGCTGTTCGCCCGGTGGTCAAGAATTCGAATCATCTTCGAAGAGAGAAATTTTTAATGAGCTGACCTGTACTCTCCTCAGCCTAAAATAGGTCATGAGGTCAGCATGATGGGACGGATAAGAGCCCTTTCTATTGAACTTTAGGTATGCTGATGCGAGGTAGCCGGTGCAACTCCTGCACCGGTCAGGTCAACTAAAATGTTGACTTCTCGTCCTTGACTTGGGGACGTAAGTTACAACTACCTCTGAAGTCGGAGTGGGATCGCAAGATGACGCGGGACACTGGTAAGAGGGGAAGCTAATCCACACGCAAAAATCAGTCCAGTCCACTAGAAGTAACACGTGTCTGGGCTATGCTTGATCTCAAAGCGAGCGAACGCAACTACAACAAAAATGGGTCACAGAAAATGTGAAGGTTGCTGAAGTGACCTTGACCACATAACCCTTGATTGCTGATTGAACAATACAATTACGAGACTGGCACCGTAAACCCACTATTCCTCCAGACGTGGAAGAGGATTCGGTGCTATTTTCCACCTACTTTCCTCTTCACTGATACTAGAGGAAGTTGTTAATCTTAAAGTAGTGCATTCGTGTTCGGACTTGTCTTTAGGTTCACTCCTAGACTCCCGAGGTCTGCCGCTGCAGCGAAGGTGTTAGTGCTTTGTGCGATGTTTTCGGCAGCCGCTCTTCAGAGAGAAAAATGTTTTGCATATCCTTTACAGGACATCGCTGTGAACATCAGCATCTTTCAGCTGACTGTTGATTTATTGGCAAGATTACGCTCAGTAGTTTGCCATTGCTTTCTCGGCGACTGGCTCCATACTCTGATAAGTCACTGACGCGACTCGAACCGCTTCCTATTCTCATGCGCTCACGTCAACCACGAGAGTATTCTGGGTTACGGAGAAAGCTCCTAACCTCTCGACCAGAGAGACCGGCTCTTCAGAAAGAGACCAAGAAAGAAGGGATAAATCCCGGCGCAATGAAATCCATCCTCTTTCCTTTAAACTCCCCTCCACTCCCCCCCCCCCTGTTTTTGGGTTAAACAGATGCTGTAAACATTTTATTCTAATGTAAAAACGTTTGCCGAGACAGTGATTTATCTAATCAACCCTTTGTTTTTAAAATTGCCGTGTGATATGTGATGTTCACAGCATGCATGTAGGAGCTCCTGTCTTTCATCTTTGTTTGCAGGGCTGGTTCCTAATTAGCTCACTACTCAGAGTCCACTCACAACCCAAAGTCCACTCACAACCCAAAGTCCACTCACAATCCAGAGTCCACTCACAATCCAAAGTCCACTCACAACCCAAAGTCCACTCACAATCCAGAGTCCACTCACAATCCAAAGATGCACAGTATAAAGCATTTTGTGGAGTCATGAGACAAAAGGGTTGACATATGTTGTTCTGAAATGGATTGAAATCCACAACGTTTGAACTTAGTGGTGAACGCTTTACTCCTAAGTTACACTGAACACATGTCTGCATGTGAGTGTGACGTGTTTGGGAGATGTGTAAAAGTGACTGCGTGTATGAGTGGGTGAGCGTATGTGTGGGAGTATGTGAGTGTTAGCCGGAGTATAAAAATAACAAAAAACAATAACACATAATAATAAAAGAAAACAAAGTCAATTTGCATGAGCAGTGCTACGGATATGTGATGTGTGTGTGTGAGTGGTGTGTGTGTATGTGTGTGTGTGGTGTGTGTACGTGTGTGTGTGAGTGGTGTGTGTGTGAGTGGTGTGTGTATGTGTGTGTGTGTGTGTGAATAGGGGGGAGGGGGCAAGGGAGTTGATGTTGTGGGGGGATCCCATATTTTTATACCTGAGTGCATGGAGGCGGAAGTGGTCAGCTTTTCCTCCCGTATAAAATAAAGTGAGCTGGCATTGAAACCTGTTGGGTATAGAGATATGTATTATATGTGTTGACGCGCGTGTGTGTGGTGTGGTGTGTGTGAATGTGAGTGAGTGTGTGTGTGGTGTGTGAGTGTGTGTGGTGTATGTGTGGTGTGTAGAAGTGTGGTGAGTGTATGTGTGAGTGTGTATGTGTGTGTTGTAAGTGTGTGTATGGTGTGTGTGTGTGTGTATGAGTGTGGTGTGCGTGTGAGTGTGTGGGGGTGTGCATATGGTGTGTGTGTGTGTGTGAGAGAGGTGTGTGGATGTAGTGTGTGTGTGGCGGTGAGTGTGTGTGTGAGTGTGTGTGGTGTCTGAGTGTGTGTAAGTGTGAGTGTGTGTGGCGTGTGTTTAGGGTGAATGTGCGATTATATGTGTTGACGCGTGTGTGTGTGGTGTGGTGTGTGTGAATGTGAGTGAGTGTGTGTGGTGTGTGAGTGTGTGTGGTGTGAGTGTGGTGTGTAGAAGTGTGGTGAGTGTATGTGTGAGTGTGTATATGTGTGTTGTGAGTAAGTGTGTGTGTGCTGTGTGTGTGTGTATGAGTGTCGTGTGCGTGTGAGTGCGTGGGGGGTGTGCATATGGTGTGTGTGTGTGTGTGAGAGAGAGAGAGGTGTGTGTATGTAGTGTGTGTGTGGCGGTGAGTGTGTGTGTGTGAGTGTGTGTGGTGTCTGAGTGTGTGTAAGTGTGAGTGTGTGTGGCGTGTGTTTAGGGTGAATGTGCGATTGGGGATATTGGGGGTAGGGGAGGGGGGCATTCCATGTTTTTATACCTAAATGCATGGAGACGTAAGTGGCCAGTCTTTTTGTCTCGTAGAGAACAGCGAGCGCTGGTATAGAAACCCGTTGTCATTAGAAATATGTAAGTTGTTAACGTGTGTGTGTGTGTGTGTGTGCGTGTGTGTGTGTGTGTGTGCGTGTGTGTGTGTGTGTGTGCGTGCGTGGAGGGAGATGTGTGTGGGTGTGTGCATGCATGTGTTCGTTTGTTAGTAATCGTGTCTGTTTTTGTATGCTAGTGCATGTGTTTGTGCTTGGCAATGTAATCGACTTTGTGTGTGTGTGTTAGTATGTGTGAATGAATGTGTGTGATTATATGTATGCACACGGCAATTCACAACTACTCGGAGGCGAATGAGCTTGAATTAGATGCCGCTTCATAGTATGTAATAGAAGACTGCAGTGTCCTACTTTCTCTGCCATCTAGGGTAGAAGAGTAACAGACAGACAGAAATAAATCTGTTTAGAGCCACCGTGCAGGTTGCCGAAGCATTTCGCCGCACCTCCACGCGCTGCCTATAGTGATCGCGTGCACGCGCGCTCGTTGACACATCAAACCCGACAGTTGACCTATAATTGGGTACTAGTAAATATGTCAGTCCGTCTGTCGCATGCATCTGCCATCTAGGCCGCTATTAAATCCACAGTGCGCCTGTTCACAGATAGTGTGTGGGGTGGAACGAAGGATAAGGCAAACAGACTGACCTCTGTCAGATGAGACCGATGTTAGTCAGCTGCGTGTTAGATTTAAGTGTTAAGACTTGAGGGTCAACTTGATTTCACCGGGTTTTATCCCACATGGCTCGTCTCTTTCCGCAGGGCGGCCTTTCGAAAGCTCGCACGGGCACGAGCATTGTAGTTTGGGCCACGACCCTCAGGAGTCTCTCAGAACTGCACTCGTGCACCGAATGACGGGAGTTTGGAAACTAACCCAGGATTTTCGGAGCTTTAGGTGGGCAGCTTAACCACTTGTTTCCGGGAACACCCCTTTGTGTGTGGTGTGGTGTGTGTGAATGTGAGTGAGTGTGTGTGTGGTGTGTGAGTGTGTGTGGTGTATGTGTGGTGTGTAGAAGTGTGGTGAGTGTATGTGTGAGTGTGTATGTGTGTGTTGTAAGTGTGTGTGTGTGGTGTGTGTGTGTGTGTATGAGTGTGGTGTGCGTGTGAGTGTGTGGGGGGTGTGCATATGGTGTGTGTGAGAGAGAGGTGTGTGGATGTAGTGTGTGTGTGGCGGTGAGTGTGTGTGTGAGTGTGTGTGGTGTCTGAGTGTGTAGGATTTTCAAATCGAACAACAGGCGAATGTGTGATGAATTAATAGACTGTGATTATTGGCCTTTAGGGAACAGAACAAACACAGAAGAAACAACATACACATATCACCACATACACACATAGTAACACACACATAGCAGCATACACACAGCAACCCCCTACCAACCCCACCCACACACAGCAAAGACACATAGCACCACACACCACAAAGCAACACACACCACAAAGCAACACACACACACACACACACACACACATACATACCAATACAAACTCACTGAGCACACATACACACATAGCAATACACACAGCAACACACACACGCACACATAGCGACACACACAAACACACACATACATATAGTAAAACACACACATGGCAACACACGCAAGCACGCACACACAACACACACACGGACATCACGCAATTTGTAGCTTTCTACACCGGAATCATGCCATGTTTGCTTGTAATAAATATTAAAGGGTTCTATGACCTTATGGATTGTTCAGAAAACAAACATGGCGTGACTCATGCCTGATAGTTTACGAGCTTTGCGATTTGTGTGTGTGTGCGTGTGTATGTGTGTGTGTGTTGTTGTTGTCGTCGTCGTCGTCGTCGTCGTCGTCGTTTTCTACAGATGTTGTAATCGTTGTTATTCATATTATCTTTATGTCTTGCGAAGCTGAAAGACTGTTCACTGACGATGCATACTTATTTCACACACTAGTTATATTAAAATACTGGCAAGAGAAGGTCCACCAGAGAGACGAATAGAGAAGGATTGTATCTGCAGCAAAGAACCTCAATGGCTCGGAACGCTGAAGAAGAAGAAGAAGTTACGTTAAAATAAGAACACATCAGGCAAGACAAGCTTCTATAGCACAAGGCACATTGTGAAAGCCAACAGACATTGAACCCAGCATCAGATTTATAATATTTCACTGTAACTTTAAAACAGTACTGCTATGTAGATGAGAAACATAATATATTACTAGACAAATTACTAATAAACTACAGACAGTCATTAACTGGTGAGAAGTCAGCCTGGCCGACTAGATAAGAACTTCCAGTGTGTTAATGCTGAGGTAGCGGGTTCAACCCCTTCACCGGACAGTTGGACTAAAATGTTGACTTCTCGTCCTTGACCTGGCGACGTAAATAACAAGTACCCCAGAAGTCGGAGAATCAGCTCAGTGCACTAGAAGTACAGGAAGTATTTTTAATGACTGTGCAGTGTTTAAAAATATTGCCGGTCCAAGTTTTGTATTTACCTAATGTGTTGCATTAAGTTTACAGAGGGTGAATACAAAACTTGGACTGGTAATATTTTCAAACACTGCACAATCATTAAACATACACCCTATAGTAGCACGTGTATGGACTACGTTTGGGTTCAAAGCGAGCGAATGAAAATAAAAATTAACTGGTGTATTCGCAGAATAGATAGACTAAATTGGTTCGATAGAATCAGTAATGTTTATTATCGTTAGTTTATTAACAGGACTAGACACACTCCAGAGAATTAAGAAGTGAGGAAAGGGTGCTGCGCTGGATAGGACCCAGACCGAGAAAACACGCTTTAAAACGGTCGCTTAAAAGTCAACAGGGTCGACTTCATTGCACCGGGTGTTTATCCCATAAGGCTCAGCCTCCTTCTGCAGCGCAGAAAGCGTCGCACAAAGCGCGAACTCCGTAGCTCCAGCGACGACCCCTAGGAGTCTCCAAAATCAATGCACTCGTGAACCGGAGGATGCGGTACGGAACCGAACTCAAAATCTTCGAAACCCGAGTCAGACGATTTGACCACTTGGCGAAGGAGACTCCCGAGAAAACACGACAGTAGCATAACTAGAAAGTCTGGAATCCACGGGCTGTAGAAATATGGGAAAGACCTAAAACACGGGAGAGGGGTGGGGGGGGGGGTCGGGTTGGGGGGGGGGGGTGGAGAGAAGATGAATTATATGGCCAGCAAATGGAAGGAGTTACATGGGATAGCTAGGGATAGATGGCATGTGGTTAGCTGATGGAGGGAATATGGTTCAGAGAAGGATACAGGGAAGAAATCACGTTGTGAATTTCTATTGATTTTCCTGTTGTAATGACGTATGCATCTTCTCCTATGTGTACAGCCAGGATTCCACAACAAGGAGGAGATATTATATGCATTAATCACAAAGAGAGACCGAGATTCAAGAATATGGAGGTTCAGGGAAATAGATATCCAGGAAATCTCACTTTCCCTGAATCTGCTTCTCCGAATATCAGATTTGGAGAAACAGATTCAGAGAAAGAGAGATTTGGGGAAATAGACATTCAGGGAAAGATTAATTCAGAGAAAGAAACTGAAAGAAACAGAGATCTAGGGAACTTGAAATTCAGGGAAACAGAGATTCATTGAAATACAGATTCAAGGAAACAGATATTCGAAGAATGAATCGATCAGAAAAAATAAAGATTAATATAAATCGAGATTCGGGAAAATACAGATGTAGGAATACGGAGAATTAAAGAAACAACTATTCAGAGAATATTGTTATTGAGGGTACATCGATATTAAGGAAAATCTTTATTCAGGACATCGACGATTTGGAGAAATGGGGTTTCAGGAAAACCGAGACTTTAGCAAGCGAAGATTCAGAGGAACTATGTTTTGGGGAACCAACATTCAGGTAAACCCAGATTCAGGAAACAAACATTATGGGTAACCGAGATTCTGAAAAAGCTAATGTCATTCACACCTAGATTCAAAGAAACGTAAATTTAAGAAAAAAAAGGTCAAAGAAACTGATATTCAGGGAAACTTATATTCAGGGAAAGATAGATTCAGAGACAACTCTATTAAGATAAATCGAGATTCTATTAAACCTTGACTCAATGAAGCCGAGATTTAGGGTAAAGTAGATACAAGAACATCTAGATTCAGCAAAACAGAAATTCAGGGAAACAGAGATTTATTGAAAACCAGATACAGGACATCGAGAGTTGGAAAACAGAAATTCAGGAAAACGGATATTCAGAAGAAATTTAGATTCGGAAACAACTAGATTAATAAAA
>OY992876.1:164203266-164388266 GCA_963921405.1 Cepaea hortensis | reverse complement strand
TTTTTGTGTTGTTTGTTATGGGGGCATGTAGTCTGTACTAAGGTAGTGTTCAAACAGGTTGCGAATGTATGTATCATGATTGGTGGTGTCTTTGATTTCTTGTAGAAGATTGTTCCACAACTGAGCGGCAGAGTATGCTAAGCTTGTTTTATATAAGTCTATCCTAGGTTTAGGGACATGAAGTATATTTAGTCGTTCGCTATGTCTAGCGTTATATTTAAACAATGGCCAAAGGTAGCTTGGAGCATTTTGAAATAGGATTTTGTGAATTAGTTTGGTTTTATTAAAAAGCAGGCGCTTGTGGAGTGGCAGTAACCGGAGACGTTTATATAGGTTAGAATTGTCGGTAAGCTTTTCACCATTAATTAAACGCACTGCCCTTTTCTGGAGTGAATATAGGCGTTTTGTTATTGATTTGGAGCATCCATCCCAGACTGTGGAGCAGTAATCAATATGTGTTTGTATATGAGAAGTATAGAATATCTTTCTTGTGTTTTCGTCAAGGAAATTTTTAATTTTGGCAAGTTGGTATACTTTTTTGGCTATTTGTTTAACTAGAGCATGAACATGTGAGTTAAAAGTTAGATTTTGATCTATAACACCCAGTGTCTTGTGCTCGGTGACACTTTCTACAGGCGTGCTGCCAATGTGCAGCTGAAGAGTTCTCTGCGAGTTTAGAGTGTGAAGTCTTTGCCTGGTTCCTATTAACATAGATTTTGTTTTAGTAATGTTAATTTGCATGCGGTTTGCATGACTCCAGTTAACTACACTATTTATTTCCTGTTGCAAGGATAATTCTAGCACATTACGATCAACAGCGTTTGTATATACTGTGCAGTCATCAGCAAATAGATCGCAGGACGACGACAGATTTAATGGAAGATCATTTATATAAATGGCAAATAATAGAGGGCCAAGAATAGACCCCTGCGGTACTCCAATATTAATGGTAATGGCTTGAGATAAAACTTTATTGTGTGATACTACTTGCTTTCTGTCTAATAAGAATGATTTTATTAATGTCACTATATTAAAACTTACTTTCATTGTTTCTAGTTTTTTAATTAGAATAGTATGATCTATCATATCGAATGCTTTCCTAAAGTCTATAAACACCGCTCCACATAGAGTATTGTTGTTAATATTTTGATGCCAGTTTTCTATCATGTTTGTTAGTGCCGTATGGCAAGAATATTTTGGCCGAAATCCTGACTGACTGTCAACTATCAGTTTATGGCGAACTAAGTGATCTAGTGTTGTTTTGTGGATGTGCTTTTCGTTGAGGATAATATGGAAATTGGTCTATAATTACTCATGAGACGATCGTCTAGAGGACCAGCTTTTAAATGAGGATACACTTTAGCGATTTTAAAGGCTGATGGGAAGTGAAGAAGAAGAAGAAGAAGAAGAAGAAGAAGAAGAAGAAGAAGAAGAAGAAGAAGAAGAAGAAGAAGAAGAAGAAGAAGAAGAAGAAGAAGAAGAAGAAGAAGAAGAAGAAGAAGAAGAAGAAGAAGAAGAAGAAGAAGAAGGAAAATTGAAGGAGAAGAAAAACGACGAAAAGGAAGTGACGAAGAAAAGAAAACGTGTATAAATATTGGTTTATTCTTTCTATCGTTATCTTAGAAATTCTTTACATTTTATCATACATCATTGGCACCTTGCCGTCTTGACAGACGATAGTTTGTGCTTTAAAAAGGCATTATAACTTTTACCTATGGCGGTAGCGAATGTGACTGATAAGGCCAATCTGCGCTGTAAATGTCCGTTCATAGTGGGTACATGTGAACACGTGGTCATTTCCACCATCATGCACCATCTTACGTCTCACACGCTTGGTGTGTGACTTATCTCAATAATTTTCTCCTTTGTCTTTATTATATTTCAGATGTTTGCCCTCCATGCAACACGTTCAGCGGCGACTTGCTCCCAATGTGCATTATCAATGCCTGTATCAATCATGTCTCGCTTACACACATCTTTGTATCGTAGCAGAGGTCGACCCTGAGATCTCCTACCCATCTGTATTTCACCAAAAAAGATGTCCATTGGTATTCTACCATCATCCATCCTCCTAATGTGTCCTATCCATCTAAGTCTACGAAGACTGAGCATGGAACACACCGTCACACAACCTGATCTTTCCAATACTTCAGTATTTGTGATTTTGTCTTGCCACTTAATACCAAGTATTCTTCGCAGACACCGCATATGAAAGCTGTTTAAACGTTTCTCTTGGCGTGAGTAAGTTGTCCAGGTTTCACTGCCATAAAGAAGAGTACTAAGGACACAGGCTTGATAGACAATGACTTTTGTTTTGGCAGTAATCTTCCTGTTCTCCCAGACTCTTTTTCTTAACCTGTTCATTGTTGTTGCTACCTTACCAATCCGGATGTTGATTTCCTGATCTAGGGATAATTTGCTATTTACCACTGATCCTAGATATGTAAAATGGTCTATCATCTCTAGTTCGGCGTCGTCAATAAAGATTGATGGTACCCCATGTGCACCTTGTGACATAATCTGTGTCTTCTTTTTGCTAATTGTTAAACCAAATTCAGAACAAGCATTGGAGAATGCAGATAGTAGACATTCCAATTCTTCCTCAGAGTGGGTCGTAACTGCAGCATCATCTGCAAAAAGCAACTCTCTGATCAGTACCCTCCTAATTTTGGTCTTGGCCTTCAATCTTTGAGCATTGTAGAGGCCGCCATCTGAGCGTGAGTGAATGTATGTACCACCATCCTGATCACGAAAGGCATATTTCAGTATAAGTGAATCATATGTTTATCATACAACAACCAACATAAATTGGTAAGCATTTCGTCCCAAATTTAATTGTAATTTCCTTAAAGCGGCTAGAGCGCTCTAAGTTTACGTATACTTTACTGAGTTCTATTTTGCT
Organism: Cepaea hortensis; assembly: GCA_963921405.1. Classification (NCBI taxonomy): domain Eukaryota; kingdom Metazoa; phylum Mollusca; class Gastropoda; order Stylommatophora; family Helicidae; genus Cepaea; species Cepaea hortensis. The sequence goes on along the minus strand of OY992876.1, from coordinate 164,385,364 downwards.
GTATAGAATTTACCTGGAGGCAATATTTAATCTTACTGCAGACACTGTCTCACCTATGTTTTTTTATTTGCGTTCGCTCGCTTTGAACTCAAGCGTATTCCATACTCGTGCTATTACTTCTAATGCACTGGGTTGATTTTTGCGTGTGGACTAGCTTACCCTTTTACCAGTGGCCCACTGGTACAAACCCACTCCGACTTCAGAGGTACTTGTAATTTACGTCACTAAGTCAAGGACGAGAAGTCAACATTTTAGTCCAACTGACCAGTGCAGGGGTTGAATTCGCTACCTCAACATCAGCGCTCCGGATTTTTTTAGGATGAGCACTCTTATCCAATCGCTTTGATACGAGCGTCTGGTCGAGTGGCTAGAACGCTGGATTCTCCTTCGGGAGACCCGGGTTCGAATCCTTGGTAAGGTGTGGAGTATTTTTCTGTCGGGGGGCGAAAAGAAAACTCTAACCTGCACAGTTCGCGGCGACTGTAATAGCCAGGCGGCCTTAATTCCTCAGACTCAAGACCCCCCCTGCCATACACCGCAAGGTCCTATACTGGCAGTAAATAACAGTTTTTTATGACTCTTATCCAATCGGACATGCTGGTGAATGTAAAGTGGAATTTGAAGAACACTCGTACTATATTTGACATTATTGTAATAATACACATTACAGTGAAAGAATCCGAGAAGTAGACGGTCAGCTTGACTAGAACACTATCACAAGAAACAACATGGACGTTGCGGCTGAAGCATTTGTCAACACAGGAAATAAAAATAACACAAACCGACACAACTACATGAAAAACACTTGTTAGTTGCATATCCTTTATAGTATGTCGCAGTCAACCCCAGCATTTCTTTTTGCTGTTTGTGATTTTCTTGGCAAGTAGTCTGCCGTTACTTTCTGAACGACCGGCATCAATACCATCTTATGAACGTCAACGCAAGGCGGTCTGCTTCCAAATCGCACGCAGCTGTTTTTAACGCGGTGTGCAGTTCACAACTCCGTCGCCACAGCACCGGTTGATAAAACCATGAAAATGTAAATATAAAAGTAATTAGTCTGTATCCATTTTCTGTTTGTTTTTTTTTCGACTGGACACGTCTTTTATTGGATCAGCGTGTGTGATTCACATAAAGTTAATATTATATTTTGAATAGTAAACAGATGTAGAATTTCCGCACATCTGCCTAGTGCTGAGAATAGAGAGTGGTATAGGCTTGTGATTACTGAAGCTTACGTCGTGACACCTCTGCTATCATGTTCAGGGTTACTGGCTCTGATCACATGATTTTGTTTTGTTTGTGTTTTATAGCTGCATATCTTTTATATGACGTTACAGTCAATACCGCCATTTTATTGCCGCTATTGATCAAATGATTATGTTACGTTTATTTATAAAATGCCGAGTGGCTAGAACGTCGAGCTACAATTCGGGAGATCCTGGTTGGTATCCTCGGTAATGTGATGTATGTTTTTCTGTCGGGGGGTGGGGTGGGGGGTAAGGAAGAAAAAAAACACCCCTAACCTGCACAGTTCGTGGCGACTGCATCAGCCAGGCGGCCTTAATTCCCCAAGGCAAAGACCCCTATGTCCTAAACAACAAGGTACTGGAGCAGTAATGGCAGTTTCATATACAACGGTGTTTAATAAGGCAGAGCTTGGCATGTGATACCGCGACATCTAGTCTGGGAATGGAGGTGGAGGGAGTCACAACATCGTTCCGGAGGTGTAGGCAGTCACAACATCGTTCCGGAGTTGGAGGCAGTAAGAAGAGCTTTCCAGAAGTAGAGGACAAACAGGACACAGAATTGGTGATTGTAACTGAGCGTGCTGAGTAGGGTGAAGACAGACATGATTCGTGCAGAGTGGTATATTTCCATTACAAAATCAAAGATAGGGAGCATGCGTTGGAACTGTTCCCCAGGACATTATGGTGTACTGGGGAACGAGCAGGCAGACAGATTGGCTGGGTCTGCATGCTGGGTGAATTACTGGTGCCGGATAAAGCAGATGTGGTCAGAGCTCTTTGGGGTCATGTTAAATTATCGTGGCCTGGAGAGAATTGTGTGGTAGGGAGTGACAAATAGATCTTGTGTAAAAACTTCCCCCTGGATGGAGAATACGATACACACACACACATCGTGATTGTAGCTGACTCAGAAAGCATGCTGAGCAGGGTGAGGACAGGCAAGCTTCGTGCCGAGTGGCTTGCTTCGCCTCGGAAGTCACGGGTGACAAGCATCATCTGGATCTTTTCTCCGGGACATGCTGGTGTGCTGGGGAATGAACAGGCAGACAGATCGGCTGGCTCTGCAAAACTTGGTGGAGTATTGATGCATGATAAGGCAGACATGGTTGCGGCCTTGTGGGAGCACGTGTACACCTCGGAGGAGCAAATGGATCACCATGGTCTGGCAAGAATGCAACAGCGTGGAGTGACGAGGGGATCTGGCCGATGCTCGACGCTTAGAGGAAAGGTGAGACGCACATATAATCAGATTGCTACTGGTACTATTGAGGTTGGAACTCTTCGCTGGCTGCTGAGGATAGGGACGGAGCGCTTATGGGAGTGCCCCGAATGCTGTGATGTCGGTTCTTAAATCAATCAATCAATCAATCTTGCCGACACTCAGTACTCAGAAGAAAGTTCAGACGGATATATAATCAGAAGGCAACTGGTACGATTCGTATTAGAACTTGTTCCCAGCTGTTGAAGTTGGGGATGATGCGCATATGGGACTGGACTGAATGCTGTGATGTCATTCAACTAAGCTTAACTCATGAAATGATTATAATAACATATGTCTGCGGTGGTTTGTATTGTGAACTGCATGTTCAGAAAATGGTGGCGTCCGGTTATTGAACTAGCTAGTTTTGCATTATGCAGTAATGTGTGTGAAACTGCTGTATTTCTGGTGACTGCAGCTTCCATCGACGATGAACTATAATTTTCGTGACGGACTGTTGTGTTGGCATTCTGGCAGCGGCCTGATGCATATACTTGCTGTGCATGCTGTTGGGTTGTCGGTACTGCTGTCTGTTCTCTTCACATGGGACAGTGAGGGGCATTTTATGTGATATTCACTGGCACAGGAACGGATCATTATGGGGGTGACCCTTTGCCGTGAATTTGGAACCGCGACTAACTAACTAACTAATAATTATAATAAAATCTGACTACCCTTGTCATCCTTTCTTCCCTGGTCCGTCTTGGAGATAGAGAGTGGAAGGGTGCAATTCCCCAGTTGAACCGTCCGTTAAAGGTGCAAAGAGAGCCTGTAGCTTTACAACTTCATATACGTATATACAAGTCCTATTGCAGGAACATGTTGTGGGCATGTACCGTGTTAGGACTATTACATTTGTTAGGCTTGAGTGCAGCGACGAATAGGTGATCAGTCTTTCCCTCTCTTAGCAAACGACTAGAGCTGGCGTCGAACCTTCGCCGAACTGCTGTCATGCCGTTATCACCGTAACGTCATAACCAACTTGCCCGCTATCTTATGTGAGCAAGTTAGTTGGCTATTCTTTAAACGACGTCGTAATCAACCTCACTGGCTGCTTGTGATTTACTAGATAACTTTACGTTCAGCAGTTTGCCATTACTTTCTGAACAACCGACCCTCATACCATTGTTAACAATCAACACAAGGCGGTCTGCTTCCAGAACGCCTGCAGCTGATTTCGAACGCCTGATGAAGGATTGAAAATCGCATTCGATTATCCCTTCGCCAGAGTTACCAAAGCGCCCAGTATTTGCCCTAGAAATAACTCACCCAACAAATTGACCGAGCAACTGGCGAGGGCGCCAAAATAAATGAGCACCAGAAGAAATTCAAATTCCGCCTTCACCCACGAGGTGGGAAGGTGGCTGTTAGTGGGGCGGCTCCATGGTTTGTCTTGGGCGTCCGTTGATTGCAGGTGGTCTGTGATCGGTTCTGATCAATATACAAAGACGAAGTCGGGATATTTTTAGAAGTAATAAGGGACACGATTCCCAATATTGCGGCTACTGTCAAATTAAAACAGCATAAAATAGTAATACAATACGCATATCTTGAAATATGAATACATTGATTTGTTCTCATATTTATAGTTGCTTATCTATTCTCCTATAGAGATATCATTGGGTTCTTTCTATCTGAGTTTCTTCTCTCGTTTCGGCGCTCCCTTTTCGCTACACCACGCATGCGGCCGATAATTACTGTCAAGTTGTCCACACCAATCAAGGACCCGAACGATACCGGAATATCGACAAACTCGGGTACTGGTGTTTAACTACTGGAGTTATGGCAAGCTGTTTTGGCCAAGTTATATTTAATTGTGATTTAGAACTGAAGTATATATGACTATCGGTTATGTGTTAGTAAATATCTTTACTTGATCATCTGGTAAGTCAAGCGGAGGTGGTTCCTAGATTAATTGCGTGCCTTGTTTTCAGCATTACGTTGTTTTATATGTATTCCTTTTTTCCCCCTGTAAATTGCTATTGCTTCATTTTGTTCATGTTTACATGCAGTCACTATTTAAACCGGAAAAAGAATCAGCAGGTCAATCAAGCAAACAAGCAACCAGAACCCACACACACCCCAACCCTTTTCATGGCACATAATACAGACGTCTTCTACCAAGAAAATCGTTGTCAGATTTGGCCGCAAATAAGCACATAAATGAAACAAGCCCCGTAACAGGAACGTCCATAGAGCATATGAACTGTTAGGACCATCAGATCATGTAGGCTCAGTGCACGGAGACATAGGTCTTTACCTCCCGTAGCAAACGACGAGAGCTGCCATTAAACCCCCATCTAACCGCGCTCATGCCAGTGTTACTAACAGTATCTACAAAACTGGACAGATCAGCCGCAGACTTGGTAGAGACGGACCAGGAGAAATCATGTTGGGTGATCTAACACAGTAAAATGTTGGGTGATCTAACACAGTAAAATGTTGGATGGTCTAGCACTGTAAAATGTTAGATGGTCTAACACGGTGAAATGTTAGGTAATCTAACGCAGTGAACTGCTGGATGGCCTAACAAGGTGAAATGTTGGGTGATCTAACACAGTAAAATGTTGGGTGATCTAACACAGTAAAATGTTGGATGGTCTAGCAATGTAAAATGTTAGATGGTCTAACACGGTGAAATGTTGGGTGATCTACCACGGCGAAATGTTGGATGGTCTAACACTGTAAAATGTTAGATGGTCTAACACGGTAAAATGGTGGGTGATCTAACACGGTGAAATGTTGGATGGTCTAACACTGTAAAATGTTAGATGGTCTAACACGGTAAAATGTTGGGTGATCTAACACGGTGAAATGTTGGATGGTCTAACACTGTAAAATGTTAGATGGTCTAACACAGTAAAATGTTGGGTGATCTAACACGGTGAAATGTTGGATGGTCTAACACGGTAAAATGTTAGATGGTCTAACACGGTAAAATGTTGGGTGATCTAACACGGTGAAATGTTGGGTGACCTAACACGGTAAAATGTTGGGTGATCTAACACGGTGAAATTTTGGGTGATCTAACACGGTGAAATGTTGGGTGAAATAACACGGTAAATGTTTGATGGTGTACTGCAATGAAATGTTGGATGGTCTAACATAGTGAAATGTTGATGATAATGATGGTGGTGATAATGATGATGATGATGTTAACGTGTTTGATGATGAGCTGTAGCATAGGGGCCCCAAGTACCTGTGCCCGGTTCTGTAGCCACTATCTGTACAAGCAGACAACTCCAGGCAGATAGCAAACACACTAGCGACCCCGTCTGCAAGATTACGCCTGGCCTTTCTTGCCTGGCTCTTCCTGCCAGCATTCATCTTACGGTCAGCCACACAAACACAAACACACACACACACACACACACACACACACACACACACACACAAGCGCACACACACCCGCACACACGTTAATTGGAACGGACAGGTTGAATGCTGAAACAGGTAAGAAACAGATGTTAGAATGCTGATATACGTTTCTAAAGTTCAGCCGCAATTACTGTAGCCTTTCCCGATTAGCTACCCTTGACTACTCGTCTTTGTCCTGGATTTATATCCTAGGTTTGACTGCTTGAAAATGTCGTATGTGGGGTTGTAAGACTGATCTCTCTATGGTGAAGTGTAGAGCTCAAGCACAACTATCTGAAAACATTTCACAAATGTATGTATAAGACTAATGTCTCTATAGTGTATCATATATATTTATATATATATTTATGAGATGGCAGGGGGAGAATGAGCCCAAGCAGAATTCACTCAGTGACCGGTTCGTCGACCCTTATCACCCGCGAAAGGAGACATTTACCTGGCGTTGGCCCAGCCCTAATTCAGCTGGTACCAACAAACTGTCTGGCAGATAAGGCGGTCGGCCTGATACTCACCACATCATCCATTGAGCGGCTTTTGGGGGAAAAGCATGAGCCCAGTATCATGGTCCTTCAAATTCACAATGGCATGGAAACAGGATCCATTCCCATGTAGCTACTTATACTTTGTAGCGTATGTATTTTCTTGTTTACTTCTTCTTTCTTCGCTTGAACTGTGTCTGCAACTGCAGTGTTGTCGGTTGGATCAATTTACCTGTCATTTTTTTTAGTTCACCCAGTGATCTATAGAGTTTATCTCCCACTGTTATTTCTCTAGGCGAAAAGGTTTGCCTAGATATGTCGTAATTGGGGCATTCTTGGAGTATGTGATCTTCTGTCTGCGGCGTCAATCCATACGTGCACATGGCTGATTCTCCAATCTTGAATTGTTTATACACATGGTTGCATAATATATTGTGTCCTGTTCTGAGGAGCAGAAAAATTATGTGTTCTGGTCTGTCCATAAGGTGGTAGTTGTCGTGGGCGGGGTTTGGTGGCTTTCTGATGATTTTATGATTCTTTTCTTGTGGTAGTGTGTGACGGGCACATCGGGTTGTTCTTCATTTGCCCCTTCCTTAGCTAATCGATCAGCTCTCTCGTTTCCGAGTACTCCACAATACTTGACTGTATGATGACCTTATGCTGGCTGCCAAGTTCAGAAAATAGTGTCCGTAGTACTGGCAATTTCCCAGACAGGAGTACTGATTTTGCATCTGTCAGTAGCACCACATGTTGTATACCATCGCTGGTATAAATTAATTTCTTTGTTGCTATCTAGATTGCTTGTTCGTGTTGCTAGTCCTTTCCTATCATTGGGGGTCACAAAAAAAGTGGCCCGATGACCAAGCTAATGGGTGTACACTAGCAGACCATGTATATCAACGCAAATAGAATATTTTAGTTTATATTTGCGATAGCTAACTTTGAACTCAAGCGTAGTCCATACACGTGCTACAACTTTATGTTGTTTCTTTTTTGCGCTCGCTAGCTTTGAATTCAAGAGTAGTCCATACATGTGTTACTACTTCTAGTGCCTTGGACTGATTTTGCGTATGGATTAGCCTTCCCTATTACCAGTGTCCCTCGCCATCAGGCGAACCGACTCCAACTTCAGATTTATCAATAATTTACGTCTGAAAGTCAAGGACGAGAAGTCAACATTTTAAATCAATTGACCAGTGTTTTGATTGAACTCTCTACCTCGGTATAAGCACACCGGATGTTTAAGATGGAGTGCTCTTATCCATTCTGCCATGCTGACCTCAAGAATATTTGTTTAACAATGATACGGTTATGGCTTCTAGAAGTTTGAGCTGCCCATAGAAGTCACGTCAGAAATTCACCCAGTAAGTACAGGGTGTAATTTTAATGACAGTGCAGTGTTTGAAAATATTGCCGCTCCAAGTTTTATATTTACCTACTGTGGAGTTCATGCAACACAGTGCAACATAATAGGTAAATACAAAACTTAGAATGGCAATATTTTCAAAAACTGCACAGTCATTGACAAATACAACCTGTACAGCAAAAGAAACGTCCACACGCCCTGTCGTATATTGGATATATGGTCCACAGTTTTATAGATCAGGCGGCGCTTGCTGATAGATATGGCCATTATCACTCCAGTCACCTCTACTTTCCAGACCTCCATATTTTGTTGTACCGACTTTAGATTGAATCGACAATGCAACCCATGCAGATTTTTTTTTTCACAATCCGTTACGAAGGAGATTCGAACAGAAGACTATCGGACCGGTTGAAAAACATGCTAGACACTGTGCTATAGTAAATGCCAATTCTCCCATGCCTAGTTGATGTTGCTGTTGCTACCGTTGTTGTTATTGGTGCTGAAGAACCCGCTGGTTCCGCTGGTTCAGTATTGCATGGTTTGAAGAAATTGGGACGAGTGCTGACTTGGTTTCATCCAGGTAAGCAATCAACATACACCATTCTGGGCATGCGTGTGAGCTCTCCGAGCGGGGTGTGCAAGACTTGGGTACTGGTTGTCTACTATTACCGTGAGGAACTGCTGTGAATCTTGTAGTTCTTACTTCGCAAAGATTGGCAGTTTTCAACATATTTCATCCCGACAGAGACTACGAGCCAAATGAGAATCTGCCCAGGAATCTCCACCTGGAGATGAATAGAGGTCTTGACCAGCACCAACGACATCTCTGGCACATCAGTGCCTCTGTATTCCCCAGTGTCTGAGTAAGACGCTTTAGGGGCTACAAACCGAGGTCGCCTTCATCTACAGGGCCTTCCGAGATTAAGCCAAACTCTCTAACTTATTGCTTCTCTCAGTACAAGTAGCCAAGACGAAAACAGAAGCTTAATCCGGCTTGGTGGGTCATTTGCGCATTGAAAGACAATAGACAGAGACGACGTATATTAATCTTAACTTGACTCTGAGGGTACTTGGTGGCATTATCAGACAACGATACGAAAGAATACACCAGTGTTCAGAAGCTTATCTTGACTCTGTAGGTATTTTGTTGCACTTTCAGACAACGACAGGATACACCAGTGTTTAGAATCTTAACTTCACTAAGTCGATATTTAGTGCAACTATCAGACACCATACAGAAGACATACATAAGTGTTCATTATCATAACTTCACACAGTCGGTATTTCGTGTCACTATCAGACAACATACAGAAGACATACACCCATATTCAGAAGCTTAACGTGACTCTGCGTGTACATGTTTGCACTGGGAGACAAAGAGAGGAAGACAGACACTAATGTTCGGAATGTTAACTCGATTCAGCGAGAAATGTGTGCCCTGGCATACAACGAAGGTAAGACATAGACTATTGTTCACGACTGCAAGATGGCCAGCGGCACTGCTTCATTGACGCTTTCACCCAGCATGCACCTTCCGCTAAAACACACAAACACTGATTGGAACCGACAAGTTGTCTACAAAACCAGGTAACAAATACACGATGCTATGCTCACCTACCCTCGCAAAGATCGTCCCATTACTGCAGCCGTTTAAGATAAGCTTCCGCTGGCAGTACAACATGGTGCCGAATTCATTCAGTTCTGGCACTAACAGTTTGGGAAGCAATAACTGATTCAGTGCCAAGCAAAAAGTATATTTAGACCAAACATGGTATACAGTCACATGAACAAGTATTATAATGTAATTCTTCGTTCACTTGGCAATAAAATTGCTGAAGATAGCACGATATAAAACAAATAACACGATTACCCTAGTATGGCGGAATACCGTCCTTCTGTTCAAATGAGATATTAAACTTGGTGATATATTATCCTTCGGCGCTGAATCAGTTAACACGTCGAGTTGTAAAATTGGTGCCTTTGAGGAGGAGTTTAATGTAAACAAAATGTTAGTTGCGTATCCTTTACAGGACGTTGCAGTCAACCTCAGCATTTTTGCGGGCTGTTTGTGATTTCTTGGCAAATGTACGTTCAGTAGTTTGCCGTTGCTTTCGGAACCACGGGAACTCATACCATTTTATGAAAAACTAATGCAAGATGCTCTGCTGCCAAATCGCTCGCAGCTATGTTTCGAATGCGGGATTACGAATAGCGTCCGCAAACCCTTCGTCACAGAGCCGGCGTGTGCCCAGAGAGTGTAAAGATAGAGCACACGTGATATGGAGGTAGGATGATAGTGGATATCATTAGATGTAACGGTAGATCCACAAACAAACAAAAAAAAACACAGTATAAACGAATGTATATCTTAATTTGGAACAAGTGCAGAAATTCAGATATCTAGGCGCATGGATAACATCAGTTGGAAGATATCTCACGGAGATCAAGAACAGAATATGACTAGCAAACCATGCATTTTGTAACATGAAGAAATGCTTACGAAATAAATCTTTGTCATTGGCGATTACAGAAAGAAAGTTTGCATGTTACTTAAACCTGTTGGAGGGCGGCATGGCCGAATGGATAAGAGCCTTCGCTCTTAACCTTCTGGTGTGCTGATGCCAGTGGCGTGCAGAGGGCGGTGCGGGGGGTGCGACGGCCCCGGGCATCAAGCCGGGAGGGGGGCATCCAGTTAGGGAGAGGGGGCAGCACAGTGCAGTCGGAGGGGAGGAGGAATGAATAAGGTAAAGAACAATTTATGGGCATCCAATCAAGGGGTTGGCGCCTGGAATTAAAGAACGCCACTGCACGCCACTGGCTAATGCCGACCCTACACGGGTCAGCTGGATTATAATCTTGACTTCTCATCCTTGATCTGGGGACGTAAGTCACAAGTATCTCAGAAGAAGTGAATTCGCCTGATGGCGAGAGACACTTGAAATAGAGGAAGCTAATGCACAACAAACAATCAGTCCGGTGCACTAGAAGTAGTTGCACGTGTATGCACTATACTTGAGTTCACAACGAGCGAACACCATATATATAAACAAGGGGAAAATATCGCATTGTGCACTTCAAGAAATCAGATGTCAGCCAATAAAGAATCACAAAGATCTAATGTTCAGATCTAATATTCTGGCCATATCAAACGTCACAGTAGGGTTGAAAAGAAAAAGAAATCACGGAAGGCTTGCTTGCTTCATGGAATAATGAATGAAACATTAAAAAAGAAAAACAAGAAGTAGACGGTAAACTTTACTAGAATACGTTCACAAATAACAAAATGGACGTTCCGGTCAAAGCCTTCGTTAGCACAGGAACAACACACACACATACACACACACACACACACACACACACACACACACACACCGATAAAACTATTTGAAAGGAAGAAGAGGCAGGATGCGAACAGCATGAAAATAGACCCATCCGTGTGTAGACACATTGAGAATGAACATGCCCGAGGCATGTGCACTGGGATATGATGGGGAAACTATTCCGGCCACCTTGACGACATCGGCGCTCTGTGAAAGGCCTGCTATGGGGGGAGGTGGGGGGGGGGGGTGAAGGAAGACATTGATTGCTTCTTTGTTCCATAACTAAACCTGAAGATCATACTTTCCTAGCGTTCTGTTATAACGACACAAGCGTCAAGTCCACAACAGATGGGTAACCCCCCCCCCCCCCCCCCCCCCCCCACACACATATATACATACACACATATTCATGTAGAGTTAGTCATGAAATTGGTATCAGTCTGATTTTTTTTTGTTGGGGTTTACTGACGAAGTTTTTAGCCGCAACGTCCATTTATTTTGTCACTTGTGATCGTGTTCCAGTAAAACTTACCGATTGTATTTCTTGTGTTTTGGTGATTCATTAATTACATTGCCTAGCTTCAGACGGACGCTACACCTCAACGCTGCTTCTACCATCACTACTTTGTTATTATTTTAGTTAATTTCACCAATCTGACACAGTCATTTCTTTAAACACCGTCTCTTTCACTCAATATATTAAAGTGACAACTGACAGCAACATAAAAGAGTTACATGAGCAAAGCGACAAAAACAGTCATAAATGCTCCACTGGTTTGCCATAGTTATGAACACCCGAGAAAATGCACCGGTTCTAATACCTACCCAGTTTATTCTTTCCTTTGAGTGAAGACTGAATGTCGCGTCGGCGCGGTCCAATGAAATTCAGCCTGCCTCGCGAGCTGTCATCCCAGTTTGACACATCAATTGCTGAATTTTCGAGCTAAACCGACGTAAGTGACAATGTTTACGTTTCTCGACTTGGTCCAATGGGATTAGTACCATACCACGAAGCCGTGAATTGACTGAAATTTGCTTAAGTTATACACCTCGATGTGAAATGAGGAGAAATACTTCAGCATGAAAAATAAATATAGCAAGTTTTCGTGTATAGTTAACTCATTTCTTACCATATACTATATACACACTACGTGAAATACTTTCCTAAACTCTTAGTCCAGCACAGGTGAAAGGCCTATTTCCTGCCTTTAGGTGCACTAGTTATATAGAGCTAACCCCGTAATATTAGATCAACCGGCGCTCGATGTCTGATGGGGTCAATATCGCAACGGAAGCATTAAAAAAAAACAACACACATAATAAAGCAAGCCCCGCAGCAGAATCCTGCTACCTGTTGGTTTGTGACGTGTTTTTCCCCCCCCCCCCCCTTTCATATCCTAGTTACAGGACATCGCAGTCAACACCAGCATTTTACTGCTGCTGTTGAGGACTTGGCAAGTTTACGTTCAATAGTTTGCCATTGATTTCTGAACGACCGGATCCCATACCAATTCGCTAATACCTAGCGCAACGCGGTCTGCTGCCAAAACGAGCACAGCTGTGTTCGAACGCGGATATACGGGATTACGAACCGCGTCCTCAACTTCTTCGCCACGGACACCGCCTTGTGAAGGGTTAGGACCATTAAATTTTTTATAGGCCTGAGTGCATGGGAAAATAGGGTGTCAGACTTTCCCTCCCACAGCCAACGACGAAAGCTGATATCGAACCTTCGTCTGGTCGAGCTCGGGTCGTTTTTTATATAACGTCATAACCGCTACACCAAAGCCAATCGCCTTTACTTCACTGAAAATCTCCCGGACATATTTAGATTGGGTCTACCCAAGAGCCCGGGTCAGTGAAAAAAAAAAAAACACATCTCGAGATGGATTCAAACACATGACCACGGGACTCGTAGGCGGCATGATGGCAACTATGCTACCACGACTCCATAGATTAGTCTTACCTATAGATGATTAATTTAACAATTCAATTATTAGTTATATGATGGGGTATCGTCATTGCACTCCGGATAGGTCTATAGGTGCTCAGATCCTCTCCCCCCCCCCCCCCCCCAAGCATATGCATCAGCGTCTGGTGGCTAATATGCCAGTTCTGTGTTGGTTGACGAGGTCCCTCGTTTGCCCGACGTACCTCTCGTGTCTGACCGTGCCAATTCTTACTCCCAAGTATCTCATCCTGGACAACGATGAGGATTCACTGACGTCAAAGTCCTCTGTTCTCGAAATCTCTTTAAGGATTTAATAACATCGGCGCGATCCATGGGCTGGCCATCTGCAGGGGATGCAGAGCCAGCCAGTTCATCAGCTCGTTCATTTCCCCTGACTCCCGCATGTACCGGGACGAAAATGAAGGTGACCTTACGGACAACGGACTTCAGCAGCGAATCAGTCCACTGCCTACGCACAGATCCTGCATCGGCCTTCCGAATCATGCTCATTGAATCACTTAGTACACACACGTTGGAATAATGCTGTGATTCCAGCCATATGAAAGCCTGTGTTACTGCCATAACTTCCATCGTCATGCTGCTCGTGGTCATGGAGTGGGCACCACTGGATTCTTGAACGGATCGGCCGTCTGAACTGGCTGTAAATGCCCACGCACTTCTCTGCTGCTTTACAACAGATCCACCTGTATAGGTGAGCACGTTGGGGTTGGCTGAGTGTTCATGAGCGCGATGACCTCTGCATTGACAGCGGCAGGGTTCTGTTCTCTACACCGTCTGCCAAGTGTGATAATGCAGGAGAAGGTGCACTTAAAACTGGAGGCACCGGCATCCATTCCTTGCCGGAGTTGATACTGGTAAGACTGCAGACCTGTCTGATGACATCTTCCGCCCGACCCATCCATGATTTGCCCCTCTTTAGCCTGTCGCTAAAGGTGCTGCTCATCTGCACTTATTTTTAAGTATGCACGAGCTCTCCAGATCTTGATCCTGTGTTCCATATTCGGGAAGTCAAGGAAGTATCTCATTGCTACACAGCTGGTGTCTCTCATGCAGCCTAACATGATGCACATGGCTTCGTTTTGTACCTTTTCAAGTCTTCCAACCTGTGTAGGGCTGACAGTGAGGATGGCCAGTGCATACTCGATTGGTGGAAGTACCAGTCCTTGGAATAGTAGTGTTAACAGTCTTTGCTCAATATTAGCAGTTGCCATGACTCTCATTGCTGACAAACCTTTTCGAGCTTTCGTTATGACATAATCGACATGATCTCTGAATGACAGGCTACGATCAAACCTCACGCCAAGAGTTATAAATTCAGCCATAGAGTTATAAATTTAACGACTTCTCAACCAGACAGTTATAACGTTAACGGTATCTTAATCAATCATTTATAACTTTAACTAGCTCTTAATCAGACAGCCTTAATATTTAACGGTATTTCAGTTCGATACTTATAACTTTAACGTTTCTCAGCCAGACAATTTTAACTTTAACGGCCTCGCAGCTACACAGTTATAACTTTAAGGATAAACCAGGATAGGTGGGGAAACAGAAAAAAAATAATGATGTGGAAGAGGAGAGAACAAGGAGGGGGGAGGGGGTGTGAATTAAAACCATAACAAGAAACAAAACAGTATAATAATATTCTACTCAGTAGTAGTAGCAGTAGTAGTAGTAGTAGTAGTAGTAGTAGTAGTAGTAGTAGTAGTAGTAGTAGTAGTAGTAGTAGTAGTAGTAGCAGTAGCAGCAGCAGCAGCAGCAGCAGCAGTAGCAGTAGTAGTAGTAGTAGTAGTAGTAGTAGTAGTAGTAGTAGTAGTAGTAGTAGTAGTAGTAGTAGTAGTAGTAGTAGTAGTAGTTGTTGTTGTTGTTGTTGTTGTTGTTGTTGTTGTCTTTGTTGTTGTAGAGGAAGAAGAAGAAGAAGAAGAAGAAGAAGAAGAAGAAGAAGAAGAAGAAGAAGAAGAAGAAGAAGAAGAAGAAGAAGAAGAAGAAGAAGAAGAAGAAGAAGAAGAAGAAGAAGAAGAAGAAGAACAACAACAACAACAACAACAACAACAACAACAACAACAACAACAACAACAACAACAACAACAATAATTGTATACTGCACATAGTCGTAACCAGGGACACATTGTCAATTCAGTACAGGTCTCCCTGGGGACTGGTCATTAATTCATTTCCCCTCAGCAATGGTCAGCTGCTAGTAATTACACTGGCCTACACGCCTGTAATGAAGTCCACAACCTGGATGTTCGGGCCAGAATGTCCTCATTTCCATATGCATCCCTGGAATGAGAACTTTCGCTGTCCTTTAGCGTAAATAAAGTAGCCACGGCCTGTTATATTATTATACTAGCTGACCCGGCCCGGCTTCGCCCAGTCCTTGGTGGGGAGCATCTCATTTAATTCATATAAGTAGTCATATAAGTTCCCGTTCCCGTTACCGACTGTCTGTCTGTCTGTCTGTCTGTCTGTCTGTCTGTCTGACCCGGCCCGGCATTGCCCAGCTCCTGGTGTGGAGCATCTCATTTAATTCATATAAGTAGTCATATAAGTTCCCGTTCCCGTTACCGACTATCTGTCTGTCTGTCTGTCTGCTTGTCTGACTGTCTGTCTGTCTGTCTGTCAAATAGACCCATCCCTCTGTCTCTCCCTCGTCTATCCCTCCCTCCCTCCCTGTCTATCTGTCTGCCTACCCGTCCCTCCGTCTCTCCCTCCGTCTCTCCATCCCTCCCTCCCTCCCTATCTGTCTGTCTGTCTGTCTGTTTGTCTATCTATCTATCTCTGTCTGTCTGTCTGTCTAATAGACCCATCCCTCCGTCTATCCCTCCCTCCCTCCCTGTCTTTTTGTCTATCTATCTATCTATCTATCTATCTATCTATCTATCTATCTATCTATCTATCTATCTATCTATCTATCTATCTATCTATCTGTCTGTCTGTCTGTCTGTCTGTCTGTCTGTCTGTCTGTCTGTCTGCCTGACCCGGCCCGGGTTCGCCCAGTCCCTGGTGTGGAGCATCTCATTTAATTCTGAGTAGGTAAGAATCCGCTCTGCCTTCAAAATGTTGACGTGAAGATTTTCTTCCTGCAGCTGCTTCTGTATTTGTTGATCAGTAAGCTCCATTTTTAGCCGCTTGACCACCCATCTGACTATGTTTGAATCAGTGTTTCTGATTCTGGTGTCTTGGTCCTCCTTCCTCTCACAAGTTTTTGTGTTCGTCTGTGGGTAGTCGTCGCTCTTCTTATTGGTAGTTTCATTGACTGTAGGTTCAGATACTTTATTACAGCTTGCATGCAGACTCTCCAAAGGCAGGTTCGTCTTCTTGATAGTCTGGTCGGTTTTCTCACTATGCATCTTGGAAGCTGCTTGTTTCTTTGTGCTATTACGACGTGCCATTTTCCCCCCGTATCAGACTGCTTGAAATGTGTAAGGCGTCTTGGCTTGATAGCGCTGAGAAGTGCTGTCAAGCGAATCGTGTCGATATGATGGCGGAAAACACTAAATATGCGATGATATTGTTCAACATCTTTTAGATAACTTCTTAAGTATAGAAAGATGAGTTACAATGTTATGCATTATGCATTATTTTTATGTAAACTTTGAAAATGTCTAAAAGATTGTATCATTATTTATTATAACTCATATGCCGGTATATAACTATAGACAAAGAGTTTATAAATCATTGAAAACGATACAACAATATGACTATAAGTTATACAACAATGTTATTAAAAGTTATGCCCCTTGAAATAACTTCTTCTAGAGTTAAGTCCCTTAGCTAATGTGTAGTCACGTCATTTTCTTCCCTTTCCCTAGCGTTTTGGTTCGGGGATTCTTTCATCATCATCATCATATATTTACGTACGTATTTTGGGAGGGGGAGGAGGGAGGTGGAGGAAGTAGGAAAAAAAACTATGACAGTTGACAGCTCTGGAATGAAAGTAAGGCGTGTAGAAAATTTCATCTCAATCGGATGGGCCGTTAGCGAAAAAATAAAGGACATACATATTTACATACATACATATTTACATACATACACTTTGATTTATATATATAGATTTAGAAGTATTATCTTACATCAGAAATTTTGGGAAATCATGGAGAAAATCATCCATCACACGTAGTCTTTTTTTTTTTAAATATTTCATATCCCTTGCAGGACGTTGCAGTAAACACCAGCATTTTTCAGCTGCTGTTGATGTACTAGGCAAATTTTACGTTCAGTAGTTTGCCATTGCTTTCTGAACGACCGGCTCCCATACCAAGACGTTATAACACAACGCGACACTGTCTTCTGCACAAATCGGTCGCGGCTGCGTTTCGAACGCCTGGTAAGCGGCTCACGAACCGCGTTCGCAAGGCTTTGGCCACGGAGATCGGCACACGTAGTACAACTCATAAAATGCTCTATCTAGACCAAGAAGCAGCGGTTAGAATAGATGGCGAGACATCAGATTGGTTAGATATCAAGCAATGAGTCCGTCAGGGCTGTGTGCTGTCTCCTTATTTGTTTAACCTGTATGTCGAAATTATAATGAGAAATGTCAGAGATGATATAACCAGGGAGCAATATGATGCCCTAAATATCGGTGGTCATGAAATACCAGAGATTCGATATACTAATGACATAGTATTACTATCCACATCACAAAATGGTATAGAAAAACAAATAACCACAACCCAAAAAGAATTGTCAAAATCACAACTTATATCTTAACATAGCAAAAGCAAAGTTAGTGCATACAGATAAAACTACTATGGAGAAGGAAATATATGTTAATGAGGAAAACTGGAGGTATTTTACCATTTCGAATATTTGGGTCATTAATTACAAACTGTGGTGATACAATGAAGGAAATTACAAGACGAATGTCTATTGCTCTTCAAAAGCTAAGACAACAGAATACATTGTGGTGTGGGACAGATAGAACTACAAAAAATAGATTTTTAAGAGCATGCATCTTTCCCATTGCAACATACGCTGTGAGACCTGGACACTTACTAAACAAACTGAAAAGTGCATACATGTCATTTGAATATAAATGTTATAGTCAGGTTCTAAGAATATCCTGGATAAAGAAAAGAACAAATGCACCCAAACAACAATAGCTGATCATTGAAGAAGGTTGGCTACTAAAGATGATAAAACAAAGAAAATTGAAATATTGTGGTCACTTGAAGCGCCATGGAGGTTTAGAGGGAACAATCATAGAGGGGTGTATACCCGGGCAGAGAAGAAAAGGAAGGTCAAAGAGAAGATGGGTGCAGAATATGGCAGATGATCCCCAGATGGCTGTATCGGATGCGGGACAGCTTGCTTGTGGCCGAGTTTTCCGGAAAGTTGTTATGGGAGCGAGGTTCTGCAAGGAAATTATACTGAATGAATGAATCATCTTACTTCTTATTGTAGTTCTGACTACCAGATATTTCTGTATATAGGAATCAACATACAGCTGAAAGATGCTGGTGTTGACCACAATATCCTGAAACAGGATGGAAACGCGGGGAAAAAAAATAGTTAGTTACATGCATATCGTATACAGGTCGTTGCAATCAACCCCAGTATTTTTTGGTTACTTGTGATTTCTTAACAAATTTACGTTCAGTAGTTTGTCATTTCTTTCTGAACGACCGGCACTCATACCATTGCATGAAAATCAACGCAATGCGGTCTGCTGCCAAATCACCCACAGCTGTGTTTCAAATGCGCTAAGTGAGAACACGAACTGTGTCTGTAATTCCGTCGCCACAACACCGACATGGCAAATATGTTTTCCAAAATTAGAATATCTCGTTAATAAGTTCTTAAATGTGAGTCCCCGTGGCCGCCCTACGGCAAGACACAGAGCCATGCGGGGTAAAGCCGGGTGCACTTAAGCCAAACCTCTAGCCTTTAAATCAAAACCTCTTTTAGATAGAAATAAAGGTGTGGACTGGTATAAGGATGTGCACCACCCCGGATCAGGTGGTAGTGGATCGGACTTCTCAGATACGGGCGAAAATATAAGACCTGTGTGTACGCTGTGCGTGCTCAAAGTCCCCCGGCAATCGGACAGCGAATAGAATAGGCCGAATAACAACCGCCCAGGCACAATTTAACAACACATAGCAAACCTAAAGACAAACAATGACTGACTGACAGACTGACTGACTGACTGACTGACTTACTGACTGACTGACTGACTGGCTGGTACCTTGCCGTCGTGACAGACGATAGTTTGTAAAATAGAGTTGTACCGTTCTATAACACGAAGCTTGGGCTGAATTTAGAGACCATGTGTGGCCCATGTAGCATGATCACCCTCTCGGCCTGTCTAGTCTACTCCAGAGGAAAGGTAGCCCCAATATGTCTGGAACAAGACAAGCTGCAGAAGCTGCCGGATCAGCAAAGCAATGCTCTAACTGTCTACCTGTCGGAGCTTCCATCCTAGACCAGTTACCGACCAAGACTTAGGGCCTGGTCTGCCCTGCCTTGACACTCTGTCTTTAGGTTGCATTTCCTCGCACCAGAATAAGGCTTGTACCCTTGCGCTCTTCTGCCCAAGCCGTTGGTGTCGGGGTTGGTAAGCGCCGCCCAACATTCGGCGCTAACAGAAAGCAGGTAGTACGGTCTACTGTCATACGGTAGCTCTGTCATATCTCACTAAGACCATACTGTAAAAAAAAATGTATCTATAGCAGGGGTGGCCAACACGAGGCCCGCGGGCCGCATGCGTCCCGCCTGGAGTCATGTTGCGGCCCGTGGAGCTAGGTCAAATGTACATAAATGTTACCCTTATTGTACAAATCACCAAAAGAACATTACATCATGAGTCGTTCGTATCATATGTTTTTAAATTATAGCTAACAGAAATTCGAAATATCTCGCATTTTTGGAAACATTCATTGGTTTTGAGCTATTTTAAATATCCTGCATTTTCGGGAAAATTCATAGATTTTAGCTTTTTCAAATATGCCGCGACTTCGGAAAGCTCGCAACGCTAACGGATTCATACGCATAACTACCTTCAGTCAGGCTTGACAAATTTTCGTGTTATTCTGTAGTTTCGCTCTACTATCGCCACTGCGTCTGGAGAGATTTTGCGATCGACGTTAAAATACATATTTATCATATTTATATTAAGAGTTCAAACTACTTTAACCAAGTATCCTGTCTACCATATCGATTCTGTAGGTAAGTGAACCCTGAAACGTTTTATTTATTTAATTTTAATTAATTAATTATTATTAATTAGTATTACTCGTGGTGTTTTTGTTTTTCCTTTCAGTTAAAAACGAAGACCTATAATGGCTTCAACTAGTAAAGACGTTGGACCAAAGAAGAGAAGAATCACATAGGAATTAAAACAAAGAGCATATGCTTGATACGCAAAGAATCTGTTTCTGTTTTGAAATAGTATAACATTAAACGGCACTAAGAGACTTTTTTATGTTGCATATCCCTTACAGGACGTTGCAGCCAACACCAGCATTTTTCAGCTGCTGTTGATGTACTAGGCAAGTTTTACGTTCAGTAGTTTGCCATTGATTTCTGAACACTACGAGACTACAAAGGGCAATTTCGACAAGACCAAGAAAATGACTTTTTTAAAAACAGTTTCTGCACAACAAAAGATATTTACTAGAGCGGGTTCAGAGTCAACATGCTATGTAAAAGCTAGTTACGCAGTAGCCATGATACTAGCACACACACAAAAATCGGATCCATATTCAGATGGTGAAATGTTTAAGCAACGTTTGGAGAGCATCGTTCAAATTCTGTGTCCAGAAAAGAAGAAGGATTTCTCAAAAGTACGTCTTTCCCGTCAGACTATTACTAGGCGTGTGTACGACATTGGAAAACATATTGAAGATAATTTGAAAAGTCGAGCATCCGAGTTTATATTGTATGCTCTAGCATTGGATGAAAGCACAGATAAGGCAGATGCTACCCAACTGGCAATTTTTATCATGGGTTTGATGTCCATTTTAAAAAGACAGAAGAATTAGCGGCACTGTATCCACTTAAGGACACTACTAAGTCACGAGATTTCTTAGAGGCATTTCATCGACATTCAATCGTTTTTTATTACAACTTAACAACTTGTCGGCCTTAACAACGGATGGCGCTCCAGCAATAGTTGGAAAACACGAAAGTTTAGTAAAATTGATTGAAAATGAGGCCTCTAAAGTCGGTAATACTTCAATGCTAAATTTTCATTGCATTATTCATCAGGAGAATTTATGTTCGAAGTCCCTCAAAGTGGACCATGTCATGAAAGTGGTCGTCAAAATAGTGATCTTCATTAAGTCGAACGGGTTGAATCGCCGTCAGTTCCAAGTATTTCTAAAGTCTTTGGATTCAGATTATAATGACGTTACATTTTATGCAGAAGCAAGATACCTTAACCGTGCCAAATTTTTGAAAAGAGTATTTGATTTGCAGCAAGAAATACAATCATTCTTTGCAAGCAAGTCAAAAAGTATCCCAGAATTTGAAGACAAAGGCAACGCTAACGGATTGCAACTTTGCATTTCTGGTCGATATAACTAGCCACCTAGGTGACGTTAATACTCGTCTACAAGAGAAAGGTCAATTAATTAATAAGATACAAATTGAACATTGTGAAATGTGTTGTGATACACAGTTAAAGGAGAAATTCCATCAAGTTGGTTTGGAAGAGTTCCATAAAACGTATGTGGACAAGGATAAACATCCTGCGTTTTGCAAACATGGTCTGTCGATGGTTTCGCTATTTGGAAACATTTATGCGTGTGAACTGCTTTTTAGTTGAATGAAGTTCATGTTCTCACTCGTGAGAACATGAATTACTGATGTTCATTTGGAAATCTGTTTGCGTGTAGCGACAACATCAGTCGAGATCAATGTTGATGCACTTTGTTCTGCAAAACAAAGTCATGTGTCTCACTTTTAAATATTTTTTAAATTGTCTAATAAATATGTTTGATTCTCAGTTATGTTTTATTTTCTTCACAAAAAATATAAATATACCCATTTCTTGTTTTTTTTTTTTTTTTACATTAAACCAGGCAAGCGTTTGACAACGATCTCACCTACTGGGAAGCCATGATGTGGTCGAAGGTGTAGCACGCTTGCTTGTTTACTTTAATTGACAAACAAACAAATTAGGGGCTTGGCCCGGCAGGAAATATTATTTCTGAAAGTTGGCCCGCCTCCTAAAAAGATTGGCCACCCCTGATCTATAGCATGATTCTGATATATAGAAACTGAGATCCATGACAATGGAGTTAGTTCACTGTGCTGGAATTCTCTAAGTATGATCTATGGGACGAGATTGGGCCACTTCCAGTGTCTATACCCCGAATGCTAAGGAAATATAAAGAAATGCACTTTTATATGGTCGTTATTTCTTTCAAACATAGGCATCGAATGAATTGCCACAATTATTTTATATCAGCATGGCTGAAAAGATTTCGGTAACAGAATAAGCTGTCTCTCCCCCCCCCCCCCCCCCACACACACACACACACATACTAAGAAATTTATTCTTAGCTGCTAGTATAACTGCAACATCACTGTCATAATGATGTCTTATGAGCTGATTTTGTTTTAAGATGAGATTCCTTGGTGAAGTGTTACACGGCTTGCTTAGCGAACCAAAGCTTGTAAGGTTCGATTCCCAGATACATCGTTCTGTTCACGAATGCAATTTTCTCAGAGACGCTTCGTGATCGTCCTGCGGAAAGAGACTGAGCAATTTGGGATAAAACCCGGTGCCATGAAGTCGATCCTCTTGTATCTTAAACTGTTTTAAGATCTGGGAAATGACAACTCGCGGGAATAGAATGCGCTTGAAAAATCGCAACATTCAGCTCATTGGTTACAAACTGCAGACATGGTGCTTTGTGAGGCAGTTGGATAACCCATTGATAAAACAGATGCAGACTTTACATGTTTAGTGCAAACATGAGGAGCTTGGAGTATGCCTAGTTTCAACTGCCTTCTGTAACTCCTTCATAGTCAGGATAGAGAACATATGGTGAGCACTTTGTTTGGAGGTAATGCGCTTTACATAGGTGATCCATGACAAACCAAACTTTTGCTGCACTCTACTCATTCTCCTGCACTCTACCTTCACATTAACTCTACCTTCACATGGACATTACCTTCACTATACTCTACATTCACCTGCATTCTACATTCTCCTGTATTCTACTTGCACATGAACTCTACCTTCACACGTAATCTACATTCACTGTACTCTACCTTCACATGAACTCTACCTTCACCTGCACTCTACCTTCACCTGTATTCTACTTTTACCTGCACTCTACCTTCACTTGTACTCTACATTCACCTGTATTCCACCTTCACACGGACTCTACATTCACCTGTACTCATTCACCTGCACTCTACCTTTACCTGTACCCTACATTTACCTGTATTCTACATTCACCTGCACTCTACCTTCACATGTACTCTACATTCACCTGTATTCTACCTTCACCTGTACTCTACATTCTTCTGCACTCTACCTTCACATTCACACTACCTTCATCTGCACTCTACCTTCACCTGTACTCTTCCTTCCTCTGAAGTATCATCTGAATATCATCAGCAGAGTTGATCCAGAATACCAAAGACCGAGAACTGTAGAGAGACATGCACGCCTACGACAGCTAACTGGGGCCCTTAAAAACGGTGATGATCATAATCATCTATAACATACAAATATTACTCAGATGTCCTTTACAATACGTCGCAACCAACTCCAGCATTTTCCTTTTATTGTGGGTGTTTGAGATTTACTAGACAAGTTTACAATCAGTAGTTTGCCATAATCTTCTAAAGAATCGACGCTCATACTATTGTTAAAAATCAACACACGGCGATCTGCTTCCAAATCACATGCAACTGATTTCGAATATTGTATACGGGATTGCCAATCGCGTTCGATATACCTTCGCCACTGACCCCGGCTCTGAGACATACATTTCTCGTCTATGTAAACTCCTCCTACGATGCAACATTCTCCCCTCACACTCAATCGCTACAGGCACACTGGCTTCATCTACCTTACTTGCGAACTTCATTCTACCTGTACCTGTGCCGGTTAGAGTTAGTAAGAGGGTAACGACAGCCAGCTCCTGTGGTATTTGCCAACCTGAAAGGGAGGTACTCGTTAGTACCACGGTTACATAGGAGGTGTTTTAATGGCACTGAAGATACAAGATCGACTAAAGAGGATTGGCTGCTCCAGCACACAGAAGCCGTCTTCTGTAACATTCGACGAACCATAAACAAGATTTCAGGAAAACGAACAACAACAACAACAACAACAACAACAACAACAACAACAACAACAACAACAACAACAACAACAACAACAACAACAACAACAACAACAACAACAATAATAATAATAATAATAACAACAACAACAACAACAACAACACCAACAACAACAACAACAACAACACCAACAACAACAACAACAACAACACCAACAGAAGCACACGCCAAGATACACGAAACAAGGGGCACAATGATTGTGGAAAATGAGAGACGATTTATGGATGGAGATGGGCATTGCTACGTGTTAGATACATCAGACACTACGACATGTTCATACACAAGTTAGATCAATCACACAACAAGACATGTTCATACACAAGCTAGATCAATGACACAACAAGACATGTTCATACACAAGTTGGATCAGTGACACAACAAGACATGTTCATACACAAGTTAGATCAATGACACAACAAGACATGTTCATACACAAGTTAGATACATCAGACACTACGACATGTTCATACACAAGTTAGATCAATCACACAACAAGACATGTTTATACACAAGTTAGATCAATCACACAACAAGACATGTTCATACACAAGTTAGATCAATCACACAACAAGATTTGTTCATACACAAGCTAGATCAATCATACAACAAGACATGTTCATACACAAGCTAGATCAATCATACAACAAGACATGTTCATACACAAGTTAGATCAATCACACAACAAGACATGTTCATACACAAGCTAGATCAATGACACAACAAGACATGTTCATACACAAGTTAGATCAATGACACAACAAGATTTGTTCATACACAAGTTAGATCAATGACACAACAAGAAATGTTCATACACACACAAACTACATGATTCAGACAAGCCATGTTCACCCACAATTTAGGTAAAGCAGGCAAAAGGATATATTAACACACAAGTTAGATAAATCAGACAATAAGACATGTTCACACACACGTTATTCAAAAAGGACAAGCATAAACACTAAATCGGTTGGTGATGTTGTCAGTATCACAGCGACCGCCTTTATTTCCCAAGGCATTTACTAGTACCAACTTTAATCTGGGTCTACCTGGACGCAACCCATGCCCAGTGGACTGGCATGCGAGCGGATAGCCACTACAGAATCGCGTTTCCCAGTGCATCACTCTTAAGAGTTAAAACGCTTTAGAGCAATCAATCAAACGACCAACCCTCGCCAGCCTCTCGGTTCTAAGAGTCGATCCACCACGTCTGCCTGAAACACACAGAAACGAGTAATCGGCTGGGGTAAAGACGTTTGCTCACTCACTTGAACATCGAGCGAGAGGGACATTGCTGCAGCAGACCGCCTGATTGCAGTCATGGCCAAGTATGTATGGAACCTACTTATATACGCGCAGCCGTCTGCTGGCCACAGCATGAATGACGTCTCCTGGCTCAAACATATCTGTTTGTGAACATGTGCCAGTGTCTGATTTATCTAACATGTTGATGTGAACATGTGCCAGTGACTGATTTACCTAACATGTTGATGTGAACATGTGCCAGTGTCTGATTTACCTAACATGTTTATGCGAACATGTGCTATTGTCTGACATACCTAACATGTTTATGAGAACAGGTGCCCGTGTCTGATTTACCTAACATGTTTATGAGAACATGTGCCAGTGTCTGATTTACCTAACATGTTTATGAGAACATGTGCCAGTGTCTGATTTACCTAACATGTTTATGAGAACATGTGCCAGTGTCTGATTTACCTAACATGTTGGTGTGAACATGTGCCAGTGTCTGATTTACCTAACATGTTGGTGTGAACATGTGCCAGTGTCTGATTTATCTAACATGTTTATGCGAACATGTGCCAGTGTCTGATTTATCTAACATGTTGATGTGAACATGTGCCAGTGTCTGATTTATCTAACATGTTGATGTGAACATGTGCCAGTGTCTGATTTACCTAACATGTTGATGTGAACATGTGCCAGTGTCTGATTTACCTAACATGTTGATGTGAACACGTGTCAGTGTCTGATTTACCTAACATGTTGATGTGAACATGTGCCAGTGTCTGATTTACCTAACATGTTGATGTGAACATGTGCCAGTGTCTGATTTACCTAACATGTTTATGCGAACATGTGCTATTGTCTGACTTACCTGGCATATTTATGTGAACAATGGCTAGTGTCTGATTTACACCACATGTTTATGTGAACATGCTCTCCTTTCTATTCTTCTCTCATATAAAAACTCATCGGCATATGAAGGTCCAGTATGGTGAAGCATGCCTGTCAGTCCAGCAAGTGTATGAGTGGAGTTTTTTTTTTTTTTTTAGCATATCCTTTACAGGACTTCGCTGTCAACACCAGCATCTTTCAGCTGTATGTTGATTTCTTGGCAAGATTACGCTCAGTAGTTTGCTATTACTTTCTGAGCGGCCGGCTCACATACCCCGTAAGTTACCGATGCGATTCGAACCACTGCTGATTCTCACCGTCATCACGTTACTTACGAGAGTATACGAGATTACGGAGAGAAGTCGCTAACCTCTAAGCCACGAAGCCAGCATGAGTGGAGTAGGAAGTTTTAAAACGGCGTGACTTCTGTGACAGACTGTTCACGACCGGGTCAGGCACACCGAGTAGTGACCCTAGAGTCTATTTGTCTACATGAATCCAAGCACCGTATCGGCGCTGGAGGACTTGCATTGAATACAGTGGTGTCTTCATAGACAAATGATACTTTGTTCTTGACCTTTTCAGAATATCATCATCATTATCATTCAGTGCCTTGCCGGCTTACATTTGCGATCATACATCTCCACAAATTACGACCTCCGACGTCATAGATCAATTCTTGTGTTGACTTCCTTCCATGCCATGACACAAGACGGTCAAGAATCTTCTCACGCTGTTTTCCTCTATCTCTCTTTCCGCAAAATCTTTCCGGTTGTCACATGTTCCAGTTTTTGTCCTCTCATAACGTGGCCAAAAATCGATGACTGCCTCCTTCTGATGTTTGTGATAAGTTGTCTTTGTAACTCAGCTTCTCTGAAAACACCCTGAATATATACACGCACCCCCACCCCATCCCCAGCCCCTCCCCCCCCCCCCAAAAAAAAAAAAACATTTAAGGTTTTCATTTGAAGCCCACTCATAAACGTTACACGTTCTTTGCAGGGCCTTGCAATAAACCCAGTGTTGCTTTTCTACGAAATTGTAAATTCAGTAGTTTGCCATCGCAGACGTTGACGAGAATCAACGTTTAAGTCCACTTAATGCCGGTGTAAGGGTTAATCGTCTACCTCAGCATCAGCGCGCCGGAAGCTTATGATCAAGCGCACTGATCCTCTCACCCACGTCAACGTAAGCATATTTCTTATTACACTCGGTAATTTAATCGGGACATCAATCAGTGACATACAAACAACACTTAACAGCAAAAGCTATTTCGACAACTTTAGAAACGTCACTTCAATTTGACTAACACAATCACCGAACGATTTATTCCATTGGAAGATAATTCAAAAACATAATTACACACACTACATTGACTCCAGTTCAAATTAGTACTAAAAACAAGAATGAAAGAACTCTCCAGACGCTAGTAGACCTCGGAAGCCAATGGTGTTTAATTCAAAAGTCTGTCGGAAAGTTACAGAAGACTTCTAACAGGACTCAATTTCCCAAAGGACTTCTTTTCGACGGAAAAGTCGTTACTGTGCTCGTAATTACAATGTCTTTCACGTCGGAGTAATATACTTTGCACTTTCCGTAAATTAAAACGATCAATTCCGGAAATTTGTAGGTATAAGAAACACTGAAATGTCCCCGGCTTTGTTATGAGTGAAATTCAATATCTGTGATTGTATGGAACAAGTCTTAGAATTGCGGATGAAGATATGAAAACCACGGATAGTCTAAGAGATCTGAACATAGAAGAGAGGTGGCCCACAAAGGGTATCTTATCTCGGAAACTGAAATTCCTCTTACTCTGTCCTTTCAGATCATAGGTCCTCAACCAAACCACACCAGGTTGTTCTATCTTCTGTTATCTCCTGCAGCTCCCTCCATGTCTTTCTAATGTCATTAATCTTTGTAATGCTCTTATTGATATGAATGACAGTGTGGATATGAATGAGATACATGAACCAATGACAGCAGAGACAGAACCTGAACCCTCATTAGATGAAATTACATGGGCAATAAACAACCTGAAGAATGGTAAATCACCTGGATGTGATGAGATACCAGCTGAACTAATTAAAGCGGGAGGAGGAGAAAGCATACAAATCTATCAAGCATTATGTAAAAATTATATGGAAATATGGTATATGGCCACAATAGTGGAAGAGGACTATCTTCATTTCAATACCAAAAAAGGGCAACCTGAAATTATGCGCCAACTATAGAACTGTTTCCCTGATCGGTAATGCAAGTAAAATTCTACTTAAATTCAGAATGTTAAGACTTCGAAGGAAAATCAAAGAAGAAATTAACGTGGTTCAAGCTGGATTTAGACAAGGAAGAGGAACGAACGAACGAACGAACGAAAATCTTTATTTTCAAAGGGTTAAGAATTGGGCACGCAGGCCCGTCTGACATTCTGCCCTTCTTCTCTATTTCCTCTCATACATTCTTTCATTCAACATCTCTTATGAAGCAATTCTTTAACAACAAAAGAACAATAAGCATTAAAATGTATGAAAAATAATCAATAATACATGACTCGTTGAGGCTGAACAGAGGAACAAGAGAAGAACGAGATGAAACGCAATGTCTTCTCTCTGTCGGTAGGGAACCGCATGAAGCGCCGCCCTGACCGATTGGCCGGGAGCAAGTTGAGAGGAACAAGAGGTGAGAACAAAGAACATTCTCAACATGCGTTTAATAAAAGAGAGGTGAAGAGAATTTAATGTAAACCTATTATCATGCTTTATGGATTATTCAAAGGCATTTGACTGTGTACAACATCAGAAACATGGGAAATCATGAAGAATATGGGCTTTCTATCACATGTAGTACAACTCATAAAAATGCTCTATCTAGATCAACAAGCGGCAGTTAGAATAGATGGTGAGACATCAGATTGGTTTGACATCAAGCAAGGAGTCCGTCAGAGTTGTGTGCTGTCCCCTATTTGTTTAACCTGTACGCCGAAAATATAATGAGAATTGTAAGAGATGGTATATGATGCCCTAAATAATGGTGGTCATGACATACCGGAGATTCGATATGCTGATGATACAGTATTGCTATCCACAACACAGAATAATATAGAAAGCCTAATAGCCTCGACCCAATTGAATAGTGAAAATCACAACTTATATCTTAACATAGCAAAAACAAAGATAATGCATACAGATAAAATTACTATGGAGAAAAAAATATCTCTCTGACCGGATCCGGAAACAAGCCCCGGATCACTGCGTGTGAAGGGGTGTGTAACCACGCGGCACACGTTGGACACACAGCCAAATTATCATAACAGAATACCACAACGTCACCCATCGTAGGCTATGCTCAAGATTGCACAATCGCCGCGACTGACGTCCGTCAATCGATGTGGACCCGAAACGATCAGGACTTCTCACTGGCAAGGAACACCAGGCCTCCTAAATCCAATGAGCAATAATCAAATTGATTAATTTGGTTATTTCGGGATTTGAATTTTAAATATTGAGCACAACCCACTACTGGCAACGCTGATCGTATTCTGGTATGAGCCTAAGGCCTATCCACGTCAATATGGAAGCACTATAAGCGAGTTTCGCCCTCGTTTGAGCTCGTCAGTAGTGCATATCCCTGACCGGATCCGGAAACAAGCCCCGGATCACTGGCGTGTGAAGCGGGTGTGTAACCACGCGGCAAACGTTGGACACACAGCCAAATTATCATAACAGAATACCACAACGTCACCCATCGTAGGCTATGCTCGAGATTGCCCAATCGCCGCATGCTGGCCGAGAAACATCTCCTCCTCAAGGCACATTTGAATGATCCGAAGTCAACATAAAAAAAAGTTGCCTTCAAGAACATTCAGAGAGTAGTGCAGCAGAAACTTCGGCACATACGGGACTCCTGGCTGAGCAGCAAAGCTGATGAAATTCAGGGCTTTGCTAACAGACATGATATGAAAAACTTACACGGCTCACTAAAAGCGGTCTATGGTCCTACATCACCAGGCATAGTTCCCCTCCTCAGTGCAGATGGGAGAACATTGGTTACCTATAAGAAAGAAATCCTTCGACGATGGGCAGAGCATTTCAGCAACATCTTAAATGCAACTTCCTTCTTCGATGATGAAACCATCAACTGCCTTCCTTAAGTACCCACCAATGAGACACTTGATGACCTGCCAACCATAGTGGAAGTAAACAAAGCCATCCAGCAACTCTCCAGCGGCAAGGCACCTGGTCCTGACTCCATCCCCGCAGAAATATACAAGGCAGGTGGCAGGCCCTTACAGAGCAGCTTCACCAAGTCTTTACAAACATGTGGGTGAACGAGACCATGCCACAAGTTTTCAAGGACGCGTCAATAGTCCACCTTTACAAACGTAAAGGAAACCGCCAATCCTATGACAACCACCGAGGCATCTCCTTGCTTTCAATTGCATGGAAGATACTCGCCAGAATTCTTCTCAGTCGCCTCACAGCCCATCTCGATCAAGGTCTTCTTCCTGAGAGTCAATGTGGCTTCAGAAAAGAACGTGGAACTGTTGACATGATTTTCGCTGCAAGGCAGCTGCAAGAGAAATGTCAGGAACAGAACTGCGAAATGTTCTCCACTTTCATTGACCTTACCAAGGCTTTTGATACAGTCAGCAGAGAAGGACTGTGGAAGATTATGGCAAAATATGGCTGTCCACGAAAGTTTGTCCAAATATTGCGGCTATTTCATGATGGCATGCAGGCAAGAGTACAGGAAAATGGTGAACTGTCTGAACCCTTTCCTGTCACCAATGGAGTGAAGCAAGGATGTGTCCTGGCACCAACACTGTTCAGCCTCATGTTTTCAGCCATGTTGATGAATGCATTCGAGAACGACGACATTGGAATAGACTCAACTACCGTATGGATGGAAAGTTATTCAATCTCAGAAGGCTGAAAGCTAAAACCAAAATTAACAGCGACACCGTCAGAGAGCTCCTGTTTGCTGATGATTGCGCTCTATACGCCAACTCAGAGGCGGACATGCAACATAATGCTTCAGCTTTCTCACATGCCTGTGCCAACTTTGGGCTCAATATCAACTTGGAGAAGACTGTAGTTATGTACCAGCCAGCTCCAGGGAATAATCACACTGTGCCGAATATCAAAGTGAATGATCATAGACTAAGTGTTGTGGACAAATTCACCTGTCTTGGCAGCACTGTGTCACAAGCTGTCACAATTGATGACGAAGTGAATGCAAGAATCTCCAAGGCCAGTGCGGCCTTTGGCAGACTGTACAAGAATGTATGGGACAGAACTGGAATAAGCCTGCAAACAAAGCTAAAAGTCTACAAAGCAGTTGTATTATCCACACTGCTATATGCTTGTGAAACCTGGACTGTATATCAGCGACACGCTAGGAAATTAAACCACTTCTACACTGAAGTCCTAGAAAGAGCGTCCATGCTCAGTATCCACACTCTACTGATGAAGAATCAGATTCGCTGGGCTGGTCACTTGACTCGCATGCAGATCACAAGCTCCCTAGACGAATTTTTTTTACAGCGAACTGCGTTGTGGTAAACGCTCCCAAGGTGGCCAGAGGAAACGCTTTAAAGACACTCTGAAAATCTCACTGAATGCTTTTGGAATTCATCATGACACCTGGGAGGCTGCAGCCAGAGACCGAAATTCGTGGCGTGCACAATTACGCAAGGGTGCAGTCATATGTGAGGCAACCAGGACTGCAAGAGCTGTGAAGGAAAGGCAGGACAGAAAAACCGCTGCAGGAAATCCTCCTCCAGAAACGTCAAGCATTCTTTACCCACATTGTCAAAGAACATTTCGAGTCAAAATAGGCCTTATCAGCCATCTTAGAACCCACGGCTCCATACCTTTAACCCCACTGGATGAAATGAATGGTCATCATCATTCTTGATGGACAAACAACAACATGCAGTCTAGATATATTTCACTGTTGAATGTTCCTGAAGAGTGTTATAGCAACAAGTTTGTTTCAAATTAAAATATTATGTGCGCAGGCTAGTGTTCTATATTGATACATCGTTGTTGAGCAGTCGTCTGACACAATATTCACACAGACATCCTCTAGACCAGGGGTTGCCAACACGAGGCTCGCGGGACGCATGCGGCCCGCCGGGAGTCATGTTGAGGCCCGCGGAGTGGGAAGCGACTATGTGGTCGAAGCTGTAGCACGCTTGCTTGTTTACTTTAATTAACAAACAAAAAATTACGCGCGTGGCCCGGCAGAAAATATTATTTCTGAAATTTGGCCCGCCTGCTGAAAAGGTTGGCCACCCCTGCTCTAGACATAACCACAGCCACTTCTATCTGTCATAACCTTATGACACACATTATGCGTTGTCTGGGACTAACGGAGTTAATAGCGAGTCGATCTTCACAGTTAAGGTGATAAGTGATCTGATATGTTATGGTGATAAATGGTCGGGTATGTTAAGGTGATAAATGATTAGATCTGTTAAGGTGATAAGTGATCTGATAGGTTACGGTGATGTAAGTGATCTGATATGTTAAGGTGATAAGTGATCTGATATGTTAAGGTTAAAAAGTGATCCGTTATGTTAAGGTGATAATTGATCTGATACTTTAAGCTAATAAATGATCTCATACGTTAAGGTGATAAATGATTTGATATGTTAAGTTGATAATCAGATCTGTTAAGGTGATACGTTATCTGATGTTAAGGTGATAGTGATTAGATATGTTAGTGTGATAAGTGATTAGATATGTCAAGGTGAAAAGTGATTAGATCTGTTATGTTGATAAGTGATCTGATATGTTAAGGTGATAATTGATTAAATATATTAATGTATGAGTGATTAAATATAATAAGGTGATAAGTGATTAATTATGTCAAGCTGATAAGGTATTAAGTATGGTAACGTGATAATTGATCTGATATGTTAAGGTGATAAGTTATCTGATATGTTAAGGTAATAAATGATCAGATCAGAGTGTCTTTGTTATCGAACGCTCTAATCTGATCATTTCCCAGATTACATCCGAAAACATAACCCATTCCCCTTGTAGGATTTCCCGCCAACACAACAGCGTTGTGTCTTCAAGATATCCAGTAAAGAAGTCTTTACAGTCAATCACATAACGTGCGGGGAAAAGGAGATGAGGAAGATCACAACGAAATGAGAAACTATAAAACAAAAGCAAAAACGTTATGATGTTCATAAACCGAAGCATTTTCGGATTGTGATATTCATAAACGGAAACACAGTCTGTTTTTATTACGTTCATAAATTGAAAGTAATGTGCTTAATCGTGTTCATAAAGCGGAGCATGCGTTCGTTTAAAATGTTCATAAAAGGGAGCCAACGTTGGTGTACTAATTGCCCACCAAGATAAAAATAAGATATGTTGAAATAAAGCATGCTAACTTTTCTTTTTTTTTTAACCGAATTATTCATTGAGAGGTGTTATGTATCCAGTTTCCTACTTGCTGATGATATGTATGACTGATAATTATCTTGCTGTTCTCTTGTTGTGAAGTTTCTAGTATCTATCTGCATGGAGTATCATGTATGTCTTATTATGAACTATCGTATATGTCCTATGGTGAATTATCGTGTATGTCTTCCTATGAAGTATCATATATGTCTTATTATGAAGTATCCTATATATCTTATGAAAAAAATATTTGTGTCTTATTAAATATCGTATATGTCTTATTGTGCAGTATCGTATATGCCTCATACCCACTACAATAACAAACCATATAGTCACACATTATACCACAACACATATCACCATAATGCATTCCACCACATCACATTCCATTATAACACATTTCTCTACAACACATTCCACCATAACACATTACACCATAACAAATTCCACAATACCACATACCACAATTTAATGGAATAATACCACATTCTGCTATAACAAATTTCGCCATAACACATTCCACAATGTTAGTTAGTTAGTTAGTCGACAGATCATTCTCATTGCACATCGAACCATTCAGTCCATAAGTGCTCTGATCCCCGCCTCAACAAATCCCGCAGCGTGTAGCGGCTTACGACATAAGTTCTGTGTTGGTTTATCAATCTTCTTTGGCTTCCTGTGTAGTGTTCTTGTTTGGCCACACCTCTTTTATTTTGCAGTTCTCGCAGTTCTCGTATAACACATTCCACAATACCACATTCCACCTTAACAAATTCCACCATAACAAATTCCACAATACCACATTCCTCAATACCACATTCCACTATAACAAATTATACCAATAACAAATTCCACCATAACAAATTCCAACATAATAAATGTCACCACAACTCATTCCACACTACCATATTCCACTATAACAAATTCCACCATAATAAATTCCATTATAACACATTCCACAATAACACATTCAAACATACCGCATTCCAGTATAACAATCTCCACCATAATAAATTCCACAATACCACATTCCACCATAACAAATTCCACCTTAGCGCCCTATTTCAGTCATTCACTGGTGAGTCTGCATGAAAACACCGTCCTTTGCCACAGCAACCCTGCCGCTCTAATTACATGCCACCGGCTTACGTACAAAACAGTACACAGTTCACGTGACGGGTGATTCATCAGTCGCCTCACAGCGCTAACTAGTGGTTGGGAGACTGACCTTGTCACTGCGCTGCTGTAATGCAGGCCAGTGTGCCAGGGACCATTAAAAGACAGTTGTGGAGTTTTTATGGGCAAAGTCTGCAGGATGCGTAATACCCAAGCTTCCAGCATACGCGTTAGGCAACCCGAGCGGTGTGCCTTCTATGAACCATTAAATCTGTTACTGGGATTGAAAGAAAAAGGAAATCGTCCTGCTAATTTGACAGGCTTTCGTTTTGTGTACAATCGAAGGCAGACTTAGTTTTATGTATGACCTGAGCAGAGTCGCAACATGATGCCAGCCAGCTCAAGTGTCTCGGGGCTTCCTGTCATTTGCAATTACTCCAATTACGACCTTCGGAAAATAGGCATGGTGAAAACAATCTAGGGAAACACAGTGAACTCTTAGTTCCTCTTGCGGTTGCCCCAGAAGTGTTTGAGGAGTCAGTAAGTTTTGGAGCAACTGTTAAAATTGTGTGTCCTGTGGTGCTATTGCTGTGGTCAGATACGAATTCTGTTCATATTCCATAATTATGGGTTTAGGTGGATGATAGACCTGGCTCACTTAGTTCTCATTGTTGTTGCCCAAGAAGTGCTTGAGGAATCAGTTTTAGAGCAACTGTTAAAATTGTGAGCTTTACGGTGCTATTTCTGCAGTTAGATAACATTCTGTCCATATTCCATATTTGTGAGATCAGGTAGATTATAGACCTGGCTAATGAAGACACCTTGTTTCTAACGAGTGTCTAGTCTGTCGTACGTTGAAGTACACTCGTTTCTGCAGCGAGGCACTGTCGTCATTTGGAGGAGATTGGTTGGAATTCCAGCTGTCCATGTGTATGTTATCTAGTGAAGCCGTTAGTTTCTATTCCTGTCTTTTATTTCTATGAGCGCCAAACACCGCATGTGAATTTATATATGTTAAAAATTAAGTATATGTCCTTTACAGGATGTCGCAATTAACCCCAGTACATACTGACTGATTGTGCTTTGCAAGTCATTTAGTACTAAGACTATCAGCTAAATTAAACTAACGTAGTTAGGATATATTTCTGAGCGGCAGACTCTTATACCAAAGAAGCCTACGGACGGTCATCTCCTTCTAAATCCTCAACGGCTAATTTCGAACCTTCGAAATGGTATGTCGGGAAATGTTATGTCGGGAAATGTTATGTCGGGAAATGTTATGTCGGAAAATGGTATGTCGAGAAATGGTATGTCGGGAAATGGTATGTCGGGAAATGGTATATGTATGGCCAAGCCATCTAGGAAATAAAATAAAAACAGCGCCTCGCTGCAAGAACAGGTGTACTTCGACGCTACTCCTGCGAAAAGGTGAGATATACTAAACGCGGACATGTTGTACATACCATACAACGAACTCCACAATGGCGAACATAAAACACAGGGGAAACACCAAGATCAGTACGAAACATGTTAAAAATATAATATAAATAATAAAATAAAATAAGTACACTACGACACAACAAATCATTTGTCTAGTGAGTGTCTAGTTGGTCATGCGTCGAAGTACACCTGTTCTTGCAGCGAGGCGCTGTCGCCATTTGGAGGTGACATGTTCGAATCCCGGTCGGTAACTATAGCTTTCAAATTTTATGTTGTCTAGTGCGTCCTCTAGTCTCTACTTCTTTCTTCTCCTTCTGTGAGCGCCAAAAAATACTACGTGTGTTTATTTATGTAACTACGACACAACAAAGGGCGTTTCAATTATACAAATATTCACCAGGAACAGAACAACACAAACAGATCTAACGAAAAACATGAGATTATAACATTAAATAATATTAAAACGCATCTCCTTCGTTGTTAAAAAGGTAGCACAACATTTGAGTCCAGTTCATTTGTGAAAGGTACCAAATAAGAAAATGTGTAGCCAAAGGTGTGCAAACAATTAGATATGAATATAGTATATAAAGATAAAGAATATAACGATGAAGAGTATAATAATAAAGAATACACAGTAAAGAAATTTAAAAAAAACACAAAGGGCAATTTCCTACGTTTTAATGCTTATTGGGTAAATGATGCTAGCTCCATATTTGTAGAGAATAACGGCACTTCAAGGGTGATGAGGTTAGAACACTATCTTCTTACCCGTTCTACTCTTACCGATTATCCTAATACTCATTATCTTCTTACGCATTAATCTATTAACAATTTCCCTCTTACCCATTATTCTCTTACCCATTTACCTCTTATTTATTTTTCTCTTATCCTTTATCTTCTTACCCATTTCGTCTTACCCCATTTCTTCTTACCCATTACCTTCTTGATAAATTTTCTCTTTTCCATTTTCCCCTTACTCATTTTCGTCTTACCCAGTATCGTGTACTCAATTTCCTCTTAGCCATTATCTTCTTACCCATTTTTCTCTTACCAATTTTCCTCTAACCCATTATCATCTTACCCATTTTCCTCTTACCCATTACCCTTTTACCCATTATCCTCTTACCCATTACCCTTTTACCCATTATCCTCTTACGCATTATTCTCTTACGCATTATCCACTTACCAGTTTTCCTCTTACCCATTCTCCTCTTGCTCATTACCGTCTTACCCATTCTCCTCTTACCCATTTTTCTCAAACCCAATTTTGTCTTACCCCCTTTCCTCTTACCCAATACCCTCATGCTCATTTTTCTCTTACCTATTTTCCTCTCACCAATTGTTCTCTTACCCATTATCATCTTACCGAATTTCCTCTTAATCTTTATCTTCTTACCAATTTTCGTCTTACCCCTTTTCATCTTGCCCATTATCCTCTTACTCATTTTCTTCTTATCGATTTACCTCTTACCCATTTTCCTTTTACCCATTATCCTCTTACCAATTTTCCTCTTACCCATGTTCCTCTTAATCATTATTCTATTACCCATTTTCCTCTTACCATTATCCCCCTAACCGTTTTACTTTTACCCATTTTCCTCTTTCACATTTTACTCTTCCCAGTTTCTTCTTACCCATTATCCTCTTACCCCTTTTCTTCGAACCGTTTATTCTCTTAACCATTTTCCCCTTACCCATTTTCCTCTTACCCATTTTTCTCTTGCTCATTTTCCTCTTACCAATTATTCCCTTACCCATTTTCCTCTTACCCATTTTTCTCTTGCTCATTTTCCTCTTACCAATTATTCCCTTACCCATTTTCCTCTTACCCATTTTTCTTCTCATTTTCCTCTTACCAATTATTCCCTTACCCATTTTCCTCTTACCCATTATTCTCCTACCCATTTTTCTCTTACCATTATCCTCTTACCAATTTTCCTCTAACCCATTATCCCCTTACCCATTTTCCTCTTACCCATTATTTTCCTACCCATTTTACTCTTACCATTATTCTCTTACCAATTTTCCTCTAACCCATTATCCCCTTACCCATTTTCCTCTTAGCTATTTTAAGCCGGGTTGATCTGGGACCCCATGTACATTTCAACACACGATCATAAATCACAATGCTGAAGATATGACAAGAATACTGCCGTAAACCTGATAATGTATACGGTGAGCTAATCAATACACGTAACATATTCACCCTTAGTAGTTTCACACAATATAGGTTTAATGTGGATGCATTTCAAGATGTTTATGGTATGGCAGCAGTGTAACAGTCAGGATCCTTAGCTATTTCTGCCCATGTTGTTGTACAATTTTATATCTCTTGCAAGTCTTTCTTTTAAGTAATACATTTTTGAGTCGCTTCTGATTCTTCTTCGTGGATGACCTCCTCCACCCCCCCCTCCTCTTTGTCTTCTTCTTCTCCTTCCTTCTTCTCTTCCTGCTATTATCCTCCTTCGTCATCATCATCTTGTTCTTGTTCTTGTTCTTGTTCTTGTTCTTGTTCTTGTTCTTGTTCTTCTTCTTCTTCTTCTTCTTCTTCTTCTTCTTCTTCTTCTTCTTCTTCTTCTTCTTCTTCTTCTTCTTCTTCTTCTTCTTCTTCTTCTCCTTCTTCTTCTTCTGCTGCTGCTGATTATTATTATTATTATTATTATTATTATTATTATTATTATTATTATTATTATTATTATTATTATTATTATTATTATTATTATGATCTTGCCCCTCGCTTGCTTATGTTCACAACTTAATCTGTTTCTATATCCTTGTCTACACTGCTGTCCAATTAGGTTTGAGATTCAACTTCTTAAAGTCAAGTTTCAACGAGGGAAATATGACTATCAATTGCTTCATTTTCGACCTCGGTGTTGTGACCTCTCATCAAGTGTGTTTAGTCTCATCTTCCTGCGTGTGTGGAACAAGACAACAATGCTATCGTACTTATTTTTGGGAGTAAATCTGGAACAAGACAACAATTCTCTCGCAATTACTTTGGGGAGTAAATCTGGAAAAAGAGAACAATGCTCTCGCACTTATTTTGGGGAGTAAATCTGGAAAAAGAGAACAATGCTCTCGCACTTATTTTGGGGAGTAAATCTGGAAAAAGAGAACAATGCTCTCGCACTTATTTTGGGGAGTAAATCTGGAAAAAGAGAACAATGCTCTCGCACTTATTTTGGGGAGTAAATCTGGAAAAAGAGAACAATGCTCTCGCACTTATTTTGGGGAGTAAATTTGGAACAAAACAATAATGCTCTCGCACTTATCTTTGGGAATAAATCTGGAAGAAGAAAATAATGCTCTCGCACTTATTTTGGGGAGTAAATCTGGAACAAGACAACAATGCTCTAGCACTTATTTCGGGGAGTAAATCTGGAACAAGACAACAATACTCTCGTACTTATTTTGGGTAGTAAATCTGAAACAAGACAACAATGCTCTAACACTTATTTCGGGAGTAAATCTGGAACAAGACAACAATGCTCTAACACTTATTTTGGGGAGTAAATCTGGAACAAGACAACAATGCTCTATCACTTACTTTGGGGAGTAAATCTGGAACAAGACAACAATTCTCTAGCACTTATTTTGGGGAGTAAATCTGGAACAAGTCAACAATGCTCTAGCACTTATTTTGGGGAGTAAATCTGGAAAAAGCAACAATGCTCCAGCACTTATTTTGGGGAGTAAATCTGGAACAAGACAACAATGCTCCAGCACTTAATTTGGGGAGTAAATCTGGAACAAGACAACAATGCTCCAGCACTTAATTTGGGGAGTAAATATGGAAGAAGATAACAATGCTCTAACACTTATTTTGGGGAGTAAATCTGGAACAAGACAACCATACTCTTGCACTTATTTTGGGGAATAAATCTGTAGATTTCGTCGGTGATCACACTTTTCCTTTGTTCCAGTGCCAGGTCTGAAGCGGACATCGGCAGTCATAATTCGCCTATCCTCTCTGTCATGTGATAATTTAAAACAATGTTATTCTGTAGTTAATTTGATCAGAGAAGACATAACCAATAGACTGTGCGATTTATTGCCTGGCATATTTCACTGCATCTCGTCAGGTGCATGCTACAGAAATCACACAACATAAACTAAAGCGGAAAGATATATCTTTAAACCTGAAATATATAAACACACATATTCACACAGTACTTAATTGTCTACCAGGGGAATTATTAACCTCTGTCATGTCTTTTTGTTTGCACAAAGTTTGATTATTTGACATGTTGATGTTGCTTGTACTTTTAAATTATTATTTGTTGCCCAGCTGTTTAAACGTTCCACGTATAGCTTTCTCTGTCTTCCTCTGCCTTTCTTGAGTAGTATTTTCCCACACAAGGCTTTTTTTGGTAGATATACATCAAAATTTCGTTTTCCTTTTCTTTACTTTTTTGTTTTGTTGTTGTAATGAATGATTTTGAAACACCGGCAGCTCTCATTCTGTCGGCATTTCTTTATCTATCTCTCCATGATATTCTCAGCATTCTTCTCTAAACACTAAAATGCACACCCTCCAGTTTCTTCACCAGTTCGCAATGCCCAGAATTCACATCACATAGAAGAACAGGCTACACACGACTTTTCAGTATGCAGATTTCTGTACTTGTGGTATTTCTTGTTTTCTTCAGTTATTTAGCTCTTATTCTTACAGTCCATGCCGTGTGGTGTTGGCGATCATGTCTGTCCACAGCCTTCTGTGTCTTCTGCAGCCAATCATTTCTAATACCGACGTTCCTCCATGTCATAAAGTCAAAGTGTTCGGCACCTTCTCTCTGTGTCTCCCCGTGCCTTCGCTCGCTTCCAACCTTCCACTGTGATGACCTACTCCAGCGTTCCCTTATTTAAGACATGCCCAAAGAATGTGGACTGTCCTCTTCTGATGTTAGTAACTAGTTCTTTTTCTGAAGTAGCTTCTTTCAAGATAGCTTAATTGCTTAAAACAGATAAATGGCAAGAAGATGGACTTCATTGCACCGGTTTTATTCCATATGACCCGGTCTTTTCCGCAGGGCGATATAAAAAAAATGTACTACAAAGCACGAACTCTGTAGCTCCAGCGACGACACCCAGGAGTCTCCTAGAAAATGTCACTCGTGAACCGAATAACAGAGCCCGGAATCCAACCCACAACCTTCGAAGCGTGTTAACATGCGATAAAAACCGGGTTGATTTTATAGGCAATTGTACGTTCTGTAGTTTGCCATTGATTCTGATGAGAGGAGTCAACTTTGATGTCCAACAATGCCGGTGTTGGGGTTGAACCGCCTACCTCACCATCAGCGAGCAGGAAGTTTAAGAGCCAGAGCTGCTACCCTTTCGAGCATGCTGACGTCTCTAAAGACAGCTTCTTTCTTCAGGTCGTGTCACGCAATTCGTCTACGTGTTACACAAACTGCACTCTGAAGTATTTATTGATGGGTGATATTGACCACATCCCCAATCTAGTGCCGACTGGTGACTGAAAATATATGACCAGTACTCCATTACTCTATCAATGCGAGCCAAAGCGTGTAATTAATCCTTTTACTGTTTACTAGTCATAAACTTGTATTGACCAATCGGCACTCGGTGGGCAATATAACACCGGGTGTCTTTACTTCCCTGAACATTCATCGTACAGGGTTTACATTGAGTCCAGGTTGAATTTATAAGAACAGTCTCGATGGAGATTCAAAAACACGACCACCAGGTCAGCAGCCAAGTGTGCTAGGCACTGCTCTACACCCCATCCTTCTTTCCATTGTAGTGATTTTTGCATATGCTTTTTACAGGACGTCGCAGTCAACACCAGCATTTCTGAAGCTGTGATCTCTTGGCAAGTTTACGTTCAGTAGTTTGCCATTGCTTTCTGAACGACCGGCACTTATACCAACACAAAATAAACGCAACACGGTCTACTGCCAAATCGCGTGCAGCTGTGTTTCGAACGCCGGTATACGGGATTACGAACCGCGTTTGTAACTCCTTCGCCACGTAGTTCGGTCCACTGTAGTATAGTGTGGGTTAATTAAATAATTTTAATTCCAGAACTCTGACAGGCCGATGACACGGTTCTTCCCTCCAATAGTGCTAAGTAATTAAAACAGTTAATCCTGATTATCAAAAGATAATCGCGTTGTTACCTTAATAAAGCAAATAACATAATGTTGACATACAATATATTTATTACATCAAAAGTTCGAAAATTACTTCACTGACAGACACCAGCGTGGCGTTGCCATTTTGTCATTTTGTAATATAAAATATTTCATCATTCTGACAAATAAAGATAGATTTTCAGAGCTTTACACCCGTCCAGTACACACGAGGCTTAGTACGGACCCTGTTTGGCCGTGCTAGAAAGATATGCACCCAGGACACACTGACAGAGGAATTGAAACTCTGAAGAATGTCTTAAACCTGAATGGGTACTCCACATGATTTATAAAGCGCACTGCCAACAGCCCAAACCAAAACCAGACGAAATTACAGTCCCTAAACTCAAGGTATTCACCCAGCTAACCTTTTGAGGAGATGACGAAATGCAACGTCTACAAGACCAGCTCATTACAGCAGTTAGCCGAACATTATGTGCTGCAACTCCAGTCATTAGGTACAGAACCACACCGATTCTTAGCCCAGTAGTAAAAGAGCATGTGCCTCTGTACACCAAAAACAATTGTATTTCCCAATTCACATGTAGGTGCAAGTCTACCTACATCGGCAGAACAAAGCGGCAGTTAAACAAAAGAGTGTCTGAACACATATCTCAATGGATCGACAAGATACTACACACAACAACAACAACAACAACAACAACAACAACAACAACAACAACAACAACAACAACAACAACAACAACAACAACAACAACAACAACAACAACAAAACTTTATTCTGAAAGGGTTAAGAATTGGGCACGCAGGCCCGTCTAACATTCTACCCTTTTATAACTCTCTTTCATACATTATACCATTCACACATCATTCAAGGCTAACTGTAACAAGGTTAACTAACACAGGCGATCGGAGCCTAGTGGCACCGACACACCGGAATCTTCCCTCTTCATGATTTGCTAGGTATATGCTGGAAAGCGTCCATGTGATATATAAAGATATGGCCTTTCGCGTAGTGTTTAACACACAAAATACTATCTTGTTAAAGTTTGCAGAAGCAATAATGATTAATCTACACAAGCCAGTTTTGTGCAAACAGAAAGACATGTTAGTCATTTTGAAATTACCTTGGTAGACAATTGACATTACTGTGCAAACATGTGTATATTTCAGCTTGAAGGATTTATCTAGTTATTTTACTTTACGTTGTGTGAAGTCTGCAGTATGTACCTGACGAGATGCAGCGAAATATGCCAGGCAATAAATCGTGCAATCTATTGTTTGTGTCTTCGTTTTTCAAATAAAGATAGGATTGAGGTGGCATCAAAACCAGCCCGCAATCAAATCCACACATTTAAATAATAAAACAAGCAGATGCTCCTTATAAACTAGGGACGGCGATGGGGGAGGGAAGTGATACTACTCATGAAAACAGATAGTAAAGATTAAACGAATATAGAAACAGGCATGCGTACATACTCTATTTTCTTTCTGTCTGCCTAAATATTTTTGATCTGCTTTGGTCGTAAAAGTTTAAATCAACTTTAACTTTACTTACTCAAATTAAACTTATAGAGGCTTACATAAAATGTAGAAATACAAAAAATGTTGAAGCAAACAAACAGATTGGGTTAGCAATATGTAGGTAGTTAACTAAAGAAAATAAATAAACGTAGAAGTTAACGAAAAGGAGAAAGTAAGCAAACAAGAGAAGTTAATAAAATGTGAATATTAACAAAATGAAGAAATAATTAAATGTACACATTGACAAAATAAAGAAAGCGGGTAAATGATAACAGGTAAAAGCATGTAGATGTTAATTAAATAAATAAAATAAGCAGCTGAAGAATGTAAGAAAATGAAGACATTAAACTAGCAGCAAAAGTTGCCAGAATGTGGATATTAACAAATTTTTTTTTTTTTTTTTTTTTTTTGGGGGGGG
The DNA here is from genome assembly GCA_963921405.1 of Cepaea hortensis. Taxonomy (NCBI): domain Eukaryota; kingdom Metazoa; phylum Mollusca; class Gastropoda; order Stylommatophora; family Helicidae; genus Cepaea; species Cepaea hortensis. The sequence continues at coordinate 164,340,857 of OY992876.1, read as the reverse complement.
GGGGGGGGAACTAATTGTAGAAATTAAAATATAAAGACAGCAGACAAACTGTAAACGCTAGTGAAATATGTAAGTTAACAAAATAACACAATAACTAAATTTAGAAATTATCAAAATGAAGAAAAGAAGATAACAGCACAATTTAGCAACATGTAGATATTAAAACTGTTTTTAAAAAAAAATAACCAATTCTAGAAATTAACAAATTAAAGGGGAATAGACAAAGTAACTAATTACAGAAATTAACAAAGTAAAGAAAATAGACAAGCAGTAAAAGTAAGGAACATGAAGAAGTTAACTAAATAAAAACTAGCTGACTGTAGAAGTTCAAAGTGGTAAAATGTTGATAAATAGAAGTAAATGTAAGGACCCCTCCAAAGACTTGAGGAATATTTGATATATGGCCGTAACCCTATACGTGCATACTATAGGCATTGGATGCGATGATATGATAAATATCTCGTCGTCCGCTTTTATTTTCCATATTATTTTATAGTACCCATTTTAGGCTGGACATATCTGGGTGCATTTAAAAGAAAATTCTCCTATTTGATTGAGATTCCAAGACATAACCGTTGGTCGGGAAAATGACCATTGGACGTGAAAATGACCATTGGACGTGAAAATGACCATTGGGCTGGGTAATGACCAATAGGCCGACAAGCAGGCCTTCTACCCACCGCTCTGTCATGGTTCCCAATGAAACAGTATAAGTTAGCAAAATGTAAAAATTAATACAATGTTGAAATTTACAAACAGTAGAAGTTACCAAAATGTAGAAATTTATTTTTTAATCTTGAAGTATACCAACTGTAGAAGTTAGCAAAGTGTAAAAAATTTTTTTAAATCTTGAAGTATACCATCTGTGGAAGTAAGCAAAGTGTGTGTTTTTTTTTAAATCTTGAAGTATACCAACTGTAGAAGTTGATAAAGTGTAGAAATTAACAAAATGTTGAAGTTTACAAACAGTAGACGTTGGCAAAGCGTAGACATGTGGGGAAAAAAATCTTGAAGTATACCAACAGTGGAAATTGGCAAAGTGTAGAATGTATCAAAATGTTGAAGTTTACAAACAATAGAAGTTAGCAAAATGATAGCTAACAAAGACTCACACACGCAGAATGTAACACCACGAAAAAGTGGGGACAAATTATAAGTTAGCAAAATGGAGAAATTAACAAAGTGCTCTAAACAAACTGTCAAAGATAGACACATTAACAAATAAACACAATATTAAAGTAAACAATCGGTAGGCATTAGAAAAAGTTAATAGTGGTCACATAGCACATCCGGCTTTCACATGTTCCTTCCCACGACGTTAGTTATTAGTCATTGGTCGCGGTTCCAACTTCACGGCAACGGGTCATCCCTATTATGCTCTGTTCCTGTGCTAATGAAGATCACACATATGAGGTGATGTGGCCAAATCCTTTCCTCGTCGCCTTTCTTTTCCTGGCAATTCCTAGAAGATTCTGAAAATTGTTTGTTGCCATGTTTGTAAGTCTAGGGCCATCACATAGACGTACTGGTCGGAAATAAAAATCTTGTGGTTGCTGAGGATTAAACTCGTACTACTGTCTTAGTAGGCAAGCGCGCAAACATCTATGCCACCACGAGAGAAGTTAATAAATATATACGTTAACAATGAAGGAAGTTATAAAATTTATAAGTAACCAAACAATGGAAATTAGTGAAATATACAAATACAAGTTAAGAGAAAATGTAACAAAAAAATATAAGTTGGAAAAAAAAAAAAACAGTCAGAAAATAAGAGCGCAAGCTGAACAAGCAAAATTTTAATGTTTTAAATAAATCAGATTTAAAAGCAAAAATATATTGAAGTTAACCATAATCACGACATTTTAAGAAAATGAAGTTAACATGATGTTGGAATTCATACAATGTAGAAGTTAATAAACACTATAAGATAGCACAAGATTGAAGTTAAATGTCATTACTGCCGACAGTATCGTGCGGTGAAGAGCAGGGCGGGGGTGGGGGTTGTCTTGAAGTTAACAAACATGCACATTACCATTGCTTCGGTGTAGTTTCATCTAACTTATATAATGACGCGCTAATAAACATATCAATGTGAAATCTGCGCTTACCCTAAATTAAATTATAATTTGTATTATTGCATGTTGTAAAACAATACAATAAATATTATTAATGAACAACTAACAGAACAAAGTACAACGGACAATCTTTGATCCTATTGAAACCGATTAATTACAAATTGTATTACACACTTATGGCATCTACGAGTGCCAATGAATACTTGTGCCGCTATTTCGCATGTTCTTAATAGTATTAAAAAAGGGATTGTCGGGAAAATGTGTCCTGTTGATAATGAAAAGCAGAGGATGGCAATACTTTGAGGTGAAACGGTGTCACGGTTGTCCTAATTCTGGTTTCATGGCGTTGGGCAATATCGGGTTCTCCTTATTTCCTACACATCTAGTAACATAATAATAGTAATAATAGTAGTAGTAGTAGTAGTAGTAGTAGTAGTAGTAGTAGTAGTAGTAGTAGTAGTAGTAGTAGTAGTAATAGTAGTAGTAGTAATAGTAGTAGTAGTAGTAGTAGTAGTAGTAGTAGTAGTAGTAGTAGTAGTAGTAGTAGTAGTAGTAGTAGTAGTAGTAGTAGTAGTAGTAGTAAGAATAATAATAATAATAATAATAATAATAATAATAATAATAATAAATGAGTTAAGATGAGTTGAGCCAAGAACCGACATTACAACACCCGGAATGTTACTACACATGCTTCGTCCTCATCTTCAACAACCAGCGAAGAGTCCCAATACTAATGGTACATCATTCTGATAATGTGCCCGTATGACCTTTATTCGGTAATAATAACACTTATTATTATTATTATAATTATTATTATTATTATTAGTATGGGTAATCTTAGTAACAAACAGGTTTGAATTCAGATCAAACGATTCATAAGGAAATCAGCTGGGAAAACAAGAAAATACAGAGACGCAAATGAGAAACTAAAAACAAATGATAGGATAACACATATTACTGACTTTCTAAATAAATAATTCTGACATTCAGCTAGAATAAAAGAGATATAGAGACAAATGAGAAACTAAGAACATGTGTACTGATAACACCAATTACTGACTGTACAGAACGCCAAAGAACTAAATGGTTTGGTCATTTAACCAGAATGCTATTATTATTATTATTATTATTATTATTATTATTATTATTATTATTATTGTTATTGTAACTGTTAGATCAACCAGCGGCTATAGCGTTCTACGCGAGAATATCGGGATAAAAGACGAGAGGACGACCCATGAAGAAATGTCTAGATGGAGTTTTAAAAAAAGACATTGAGAAAATCAAATATGATATTAGCACAAGCAACTAGACAAGCGAAACATAGACAACTACATTCAACGCTTCTCTCAGATACTTCACGGTTAAAGCGTTATTACAAGAGATAAAAATAATAGTAACAAAAAAAAAAAAAAAACAATAACACTGTATAACAATAACAATAGCAACAGATCTTATTGGTGTTATTATTATTATTATTATTATTATTATTATTATTATTATTATTATTATTATTATAAGAAAAAGAAGAACAAGATAAATAAAAATAACAATAGTAACATTAATAGTTCTAATAAGGATAATAATAATAGCAGTAATAATAATAATAATAATAATAATAATAATAATAATATAATAATAATAATAAAAATAATAATAATAAGTATTATAAAAATAAATTAGTTCTATAAAAATATATGTACAATCCACACAGGATTGCTTTATTTGACTATGCCAAATGTAAAAGATAGCATAGACTTTATTCTCGTCTACTGTAAAACAAGAAATTAATTAATTAATACATAAATAAATACGTAAATAATTAATGTAATTAATGTCGACCTACTCCCATATGATATATATATATATATATATATATATATATATATATATATATATATATATATATATATATATATATATATACCGCTGTGATTTCATTGCTTCTTCACTAGATAGTAAAAAATAATGAACAGTATACATTACTAAAACAGCAACAGCAATAATACTAACAATAACGACCACATAACAAGAAGTTTAAAATAATGTGTACTGCAGGTACGACAAGAATCGGAGATTTCGGGGCAGAAATTAATTACATCGTGTTAACTACACGAGTAGTTCACGTATATTCCAAAATGTAGCCTTGTCCACAATAATGTATTCCTAAGCTTTAAATGTTCATTTTGTAATATCAGTCGTTCATCGATATAAAGCTGAAATTATGCGTTTAATATGTCACAAATATATTTTATACATATGATCACTGACGTAATGTGTGAATAATTTAAGAGGCACAAAATGTCTGCGCCGGACGTAAGTAACTGCAGTGTCGGTTCGCGACCAACGTCAATCATATTTCTCACACCTGATTTAAAACAGTCGATTCTGATACAGCAACTATCGGATGCAAAACAAAAGGCTAATAAGAGGTATTTTACCTACAACTTACCTTGATAAAAACAGAAGCCTTTGAAAGCCACAGGTAAATATATATAGCTGAGGTGGGTAATCGAGTCAGGTATCCAACATGTAGGTGAGTAAAGGACAGCCGTGGCAAACGTTGTAGGTCTAGTCCTATTTATATCTCCCCAGTTACGTAATCCACTTAAGACCGCAACACGTTTTACTGTCGCTTGATTTTCACGGAAATCTTAATCGTCCATTTTCCACCAATCGACTCGTTCAGATAGTTTTCATATGCAAGTGGTTGGTGAAATTCTAACAATTAATCAAAATGGGTTTCCATAGATCTGGCGTCGTTCCAGCCAAAGATTGCTAGAAATGGGAAAATTTCCCGCTCGCACTCACTCACCCATCTACTGCAAATAAAGAGCACCCTTTGGGTAATTTTTACCTCCCTGTACTACAAACCCCCATCCATCTACCCTTTCCCCTTCTCTCTTTGAAACCGAACCTGCCTGTCGTCTGCTCACGTCCCATGCCCTGGCTGCGATCTGATTGGTCTGTCATAATTTCTTTCACACATCCTTCTGAGTCCAGCCCTTAGGAAAACATTTACCCCCTGGATGGTTCTGTAGCAATAAGAGCTTGTGAAATTTGCACTTCTGGTTTTTCAAGTTCTTGTCTGTTCGAGAGTATGTCATTGTCCTATTTCACTCTTATTTTCTCCCCCTTTATTCCCATCCAATATCTTTTCAGACTGAGCCAGTTTTCAAACATTCAAGCTTCTAAGTCCAGAAAAGAAATGAAACACCTGATCCCTCCTGGTAAGAGAAACAAAACTTAATCATCAAACTGGTGTACGCAGACAACCAGAGGACACTGGGACAGCTGTTGACCCTGGTCGTAGAAGAAATACTTGAGTTTTCTCAAGGACGTACTGCTAATAATGCGACGATACCAAATTTCCCTACACTACTACCCCCCGATCAAATTCTAGAACATTAACACGCCCATGACAGCGGGCGGATCGATGACAACCCGCTCTATATGATTAACTTGAGAATACTGTTGCGCAGTGTTGCCAGTGTGCAAGTATTTGCCACTGCACCAGACGGGACATGCTTGTGCAGTTTATGGCTATAATCACACCAGAAAATGGCCAACATGCGGGGAGGCGCCAAAGTCAATACGGTAAATAAACATCATACTTTCTGGCAGGAACGTGCAGACGTCAAATAGAACGGTTGTTTGATTGATTGATCGAATCATTGATTGACTGATTTCATTGAATGGTTGATGATGTAGATTGATTTAATGATTAACTGATTACAGTGACTAATAAGACTGCTTTATGAGTGGAAAGACTGAATGATTATATTGATTGATTGATATACCTAAGAGATTGATTAATTGATTATTTAATTGATTGATAATCACATTATATTACGGATTCTATTATTTCAGTGATTGATTAGAAATGTGAAGCGATTTGACTGATTTATCATTAGAGAAGTTGATTGACTGATTGCTATTTATTTATCATACTGATTAATTGGTTTACATGAGAGATTTACTAATCGACTGATTAAATTATGTTATGGATTATATTATTTCGTGGATGTATTAGAATGGGTGCATTCGGTTTGATTGATTGAGTTTTTGAGTAGTTGATTGACTGACTGACTGCTCCAATATAATGATTAATTGAATTAGTAGCTGACTGACTTATTGACTGATTCAGCAATGCATGAATTTTTTAGTTGATGGATATACTGGTTGCATGAAACAATTAATTGACTGACTGACTAACTGATCGATTCCTTGACTTATCGATTGAATTCAAGGATTATCACCTCTCATAGAAACATTCTATAAGTTCTCCCAACCTCTTCTACAGGCTGTACTTAGAAGGCCCTAAACTCAGTAAATTCACACCCACTTTGTGTATACTAAAATCCACATCTATATCTATAAAACAAAGTGTATGTATGTATATATGTATGTATGTAAATATGTATGTCCTTTATTTTTTCGCTAACGGCCCATCCGATTGAGATGAAATTTTCTACACGCCTTCCTTTCATTCCAGAGCTGTCAACTGTCGTATTTTTTTTTCTTCTTCCTCCTCCTCCTTCCTCCCACTCCCAAAATACGTACGTAAATATATGAAGATGATGATGAAAGAATCCCCGAACCAAAACGCTAGGAAAAGGGAAGATAATGACGTGACTACACAGAATCGTCACACGGCAATCATCATCATCATCAAGTGCCGTGCCGTGTAGGCGTTCATTGCTCTTCATAGATCTCGGTCTTTGGTTTTCTGGATCAACTCTGCTGCTGATATTCCTCCATGCCACGGCAATATCAATAACAATTCATCTTTTTATGTGTAAGGAAGTTATCTACAGTCATGTAGAAGGGAAGAACAATCAATGGAAGGACCGAAATCACAGAACCTAGACGAGTATGAATTCGGAATGGCGAACTCCCTCCTCCTCCTCTCTCCTCCTCCCTCTACCTCCTCCCCTCCTCCCTCTCCCTCCTCCTTCTCCCTCTTCCTTCTCCCTCTTCCTATCCTCTCATTAAAATTTATATATAGCGAAGGGACTTAACTCTAGAAAAAGTTATTTCAAGGGGCATAACTTTTAATAACATTATTGTATAACTTATAGTCATATTGTTGTATCGTATTCAAAGATTTATAAACTCTTTGTCTATAGTTATGTACCAGCATATGAGTTATAATAAATAATGATACAATCTTTAAGGCATTTTCAAAGTTTACATAAAAATAATGCATAATGCATAACATTGTAACTCATCTTTCTATACTTAAGAAGTTATCTAAAAGATGTTGAACAATATCATCGCATCTTTAGTGTTTTCCGCCATCATATCGGCATGATTCGCTTGACAGCACTTCTCAGCGCTATCAAGCCAAGACGCCTTACACATTTCAAGCAGCCTGATACGGGGGGAAAATGGCAAGTCGTAATAGCACAAAGAAACAAGCAGCTTCCAAGATGCATAGTGAGAAAACCGACCAGACTATCAAGAAGACAGACAGACTATCAAGAAGACGAACCTGCCTTTGGAGAGTCTGCATGCAAGCTGTAATAAAGTATCTGAACCTACAGTCAATGAAACTACCAATAAGAAGAGCGACGACTACCCACAGACGAACATAAAAACTTGTGAGAGGAAGGAGGACCAAGACACCAGAATCAGAAACACTGATTCAAACACAGTCAGATGGGTGGTCAAGCGGCTAAAAATGGAGCTTACTGATCAACAAATACAGAAGCAGCTGCAGGAAGAATATCTTCACGTCAACATTTTGAAGGCAGAGCGGATTCTTACCTACTCAGAATTAAATGAGATGCTCCACACCAGTGACTGGGCGAACCCGGGCCGGGGCAGACAGACAGACAGACAGACAGACAGACAGACAGACAGACAGGGAGGGAGGGAGGGAGGGATAGACAGACAGACAGACAGACAGGGAGGGAGGGAGGGAGGGATAGACAGACAGACAGACAGACAGTCAGACAGACAGACAGACAGGGAGGGAGGGAGGGAGGGACAGACAGACAGACAGACAGACAGGGAGGGAGGGAGGGATAGACAGACAGACAGACAGACAGGGAGGGAGGGAGGGATAGACAGACAGACAGACAGACAGGGAGGGAGGAAGGGAGGGATAGACAGACAGACAGACAGGGAGGGAGGGAGGGATAGACAGACAGACAGGGAGGGAGGGATAGACAGACAGACAGGGAGGGAGGGAGGGATAGACAGACAGACAGGGAGGGAGGGGGGATAGACAGACAGACAGGGAGGGAGGGAGGGATAGACGGAGGGAGAGACAGAGGGATTGGTCTATTAGACAGACAGACAGACAGAGATAGATAGATAGACAAACAGACAGACAGACAGAGGTAGATAGATAGACAAACAGACAGACAGACAGACACAGACAGACAGACAGACAGACAGAGATAGATAGACAAACAGACAGACAGACAGACAGATAGTCGGTAACGGGAACGAGAACTTATATGACTACTTATATGAATTAAATGAGATGCTCCCCATCAGGGACTGGGCGAAGCCGGGCCGGGTCAGACAGACAGACAGACAGACAGACAGACAGACAGACAGACAGACAGACAGACAGACAGGGAGGGAGGGAGGGAGGGAGGGAGGGATAGACAGACAGACAGACAGACAGACAGACAGACAGACAGGGAGGGAGGGAGGGAGGGAGGGATAGACAGACAGACAGACAGTCAGACAGACAGACAGACAGACAGACAGGGAGGGAGGGAGGGAGGGACAGACAGACAGACAGACAGACAGACAGGGAGGGAGGGAGGGATAGACAGACAGACAGACAGACAGGGAGGGAGGGAGGGATAGACAGACAGACAGACAGACAGGGAAGGAGGGAGGGAGGGAGGGAGGGAGGGAGGGATAGACAGACAGACAGACAGGGAGGGAGGGAGGGATAGACAGACAGACAGGGAGGGAGGGATAGACAGACAGACAGGGAGGGAGGGAGGGATAGACAGACAGACAGGGAGGGAGGGAGGGATAGACAGACAGACAGACAGGGAGGGAGGGAGGGATAGACGGAGGGAGAGACAGAGGGATTGGTCTATTAGACAGACAGACAGACAGAGATAGATAGATAGACAAACAGACAGACAGACAGAGATAGATAGATAGACAAACAGACAGACAGACAGACACAGACAGACAGACAGACAGAGATAGATAGATAGACAAACAGACAGACAGACAGACAGATAGTCGGTAACGGGAACGAGAACTTATATGACTACTTATATGAATTAAATGAGATGCTCCCCACCAGTGACTGGGCGAAGCCGGGCAGGGTCAGCTAGTATACTATAAATATTGCATTGTGGGCTGATTATTTAACTGTGAAAGTTTGCCAGAGCTGTGGTTGTGTGGCCTACGCTGTAAAATTTCCAAATGTCGCGGAATGTTTAACATGCGCAATATGCACGCGGATTCTGCCGTTTTTGGTTCATGTTTCATCATCATCATCATCATCGTCATCATCATCATCATCATCATCATCATCATCGTCATCATCATCATCATCATCATCATCATCATCATCATCATCATCATCATCACGTGCCATGCCGATAAGCGTGGGCGGTTATGTTTCGCCATCATCTCATGCGATCACCAGAGTCGTGGATCAGCTTAGTGTTCTAGTCTCAACCATACCACGCAACCAAGTCATCCATGTATTTACTTCCATGCCTTCCCCTTGTTCTCTTCCCATCGATCTTGCCAGTTGTCACTAAGTTCTCAATTCCAGATTATTTGCTCATTGTCCACGCTTTACGTCCATACAAAAGTTCATGTTTTATGTAATGAATGAGTCACTGAAAAACGAGAAGTAGATTGAGAGCTTTACCAAAGCACGACTACAAAAAACAATGGACGTTGCGGCCAAAGCCTTCGTCAGCACAGAACAAACAAACAAAAATAGATTAACAATTACACGATCGACACTACATGAAAGTATAAATTTCAACTTATCTGTGTCCTAGCTTGAAGCGGCTATCCATGGATGGAATAAAACGGATGTCCAGCACCTAACTAAAAAAAACTATATAGCACCTGAACACTCTTTTTCTCTTGCAAATAACATATTTTTTATTGATCAGTATGTTTTCCATATTGCAAATGGCTACATTCGCCATAGCGATTCTTGTTAATATCTATTCAAGGCATGTCCCATCAGATGTTATTACTGTTCCGAGATAATTGTACCTATTCACTTGAGTGACAATATTTCCATGTACGTGTATATGATGATACTGTGGTATTTCCTTCTTCCTAGTGACCACCATAATCTGAATCTTCTGGATCCTGTTAACAAAAGGAATGAAAGCTTATCAGAAGACACCGGAGGAAACGGCATCACCACCGTGCGCCATGCTGACATGTGTGGGCGGTAATGGTTCGCCATCCAAAGTTATCATCAGACCACGCCTGTCGTCTTGTTCTGGTTATATCACGTAGTCAAGCTATCTAGGTATTTATCTCTTTGCCTTCCCCTTGTTTTTTCCTTATCAATTCCTCATCATCATCAAGCGACCTACCCGGGTCAATGAAGTCTTTCTGGTGACTGCCGATTCTATCGACGATGAACTGTATTTTTCGTGGAGGACTTTTGTGTTGGCATTCTGGCGGCGGCATTATACACAGTGTACCTGTGCGGGCTGTTGGTTTACCGATACTCCTGTCTATTCCATTATTCATATAGGGCAATTAACTAACTAACTAACTAACTAACTAACTAACTAACTACCTAACTAACTAACTAACTAACTAACTAACTAACAAGCTAACTAACTAACTAACTAACTAACTAACTAACTAGCTAAGTAGCTAACTAACTAACTAATTAACTAACTAACTAACTAACTATCTAACAAGCTAAGTAGCTAAGTAACTAACTAACTAATTAACTAACTGACCTATCAGTTGGCGTAGGCGTCCATGTCTCTCCACAGATCTCGGATATGTGTTAATTCATGAAATCTTGGAAAGATAATGTAGTGGTTTCCCCTTGATTTCCACATCCACATGGTGGTCTTTTACCTCTGCCTTTGACAGCTATTTCGACTGTCAGGACAAGTGAGTGCCCTGCTCTGCTCAGTCGCAGAGTTGTCCACCTATCTCGGTGGATACTGGGTCCCCAGGGCTGGGTTTGCCCCTGAGGACCATCAATTCCTAGACTAGAAAAAACATTGGGCAAACATGGAGGGAGCTACAAGAGAACAAATGACTGGACGGCTTGGCGCGGTTTGGTTGAGGGCTTTTGCCCCAATGTGGGGAGGTGGGGGCGGGGGGAGAAGCAGAAACAGAACAGAGAAATATCATGTCATTACAACGAGAAAATAACTTCTATAGGTGCCTTGATGCGCATATGGTGAAGTGGTGTCAAAATCACGCGCCTGGAACGAACCGACAGCGGATATCGAAGTTAGTGGACCTGCAGAGATGCCGTGACCAGGAACTGCAAAGTGGAAATTGACCTGCTCACTAACAGTCTTCATTAATGTTCAAGTGAAAAGATGGTCGTCGTCGTCATCGTCGTCGTCGTCATCGTCGTCATCGTCGTTGGTGTTGTTGTTGTTGTTGTTGTTGTTGTTGTTGTTGTACTTGTTGTTGTTGTTGTTGTCTTCGACTTATGCCGCTAGACAGCGCGGGGAGGGGTAATTGAAGTTCCAGCCCCTGTGACTAGCGCTTTTCTTCCATGATTCATGAGCAGTATTTTTCTAGGATCAAGTAAATTCCCTACCGGTTTCGAGACCTGTCATAGGTGCCTTACCAACTTAACAAATTGCTGGTGATAAACCGCTGCTAAGCCCTATCCTACAACTGGCAAGTCATTGCTACATATAGCTGACTATGCATGTCCTAAGAGGGAACTAAGGAAGGTTGGCGTGAGGCTGTCAACCTCAACCCATAGAAATTATTAGATGAAAATTAAACCAATCATAACTGACACAGCTGACAGTATCCCACAACAAACGATGTAAAGATCAATTGGAACCAGAAAAAGAGACCGCCCACGTAAACGATGCACAGAGAAAATAACAGAGTCACGGGAATATGGATATATAAAGCCCCTAAACGGGCACTCTCCCGCTGTTTATGCTTCACCTCAACACCGCAAGGTACAAGCGGAACAAGATGCGATGAGATGAGATCATGATGTTGAATGAAAGGTTCAGCTTGAGTTGGCTGAGGGGCCTTACTCCACTGGGTCAGAGACGGTCTCTACATCAAGGATTGGCTGTCTGTTGAACAATGACTGCCATAAAATTATGTTTTCTTTACTCAAGCTACAGCAAGCATGCCACACGTGTTTATTGAAAGCTTTTCTTCAGAAAACTGAAAATGTTCTTGGTCATATTCAGAGCGACGGATCAACGGAACCAAATTTATTATTTTAGCTTAATGTTCTCATAACGGATTCGAAACTGGCACCATAAAACTGCTTATACCCATAGCTTAAATTTGTGACACCTGACAACATTACAGAATGTCTGCTCTCGCACACGCAACAACAGAGAAATAAATTTTCACTCAATTAATGCAAAGCACGTGGCATATTTTCAAACACACGCCACGAGAACAACTGCCCTCGACTTGAAATCATGAATGCAGAAGGCTTCCTTCTGAAGGGTGACAGTTTGTACGAGCGCCAAGAAGAATACAAAATCTGCGCCGGGTGTAAGGCATGAAAGAAGGTTCACACTTATCTCGGTACGCTTCAGTGACTTTGAATTAATGTTCTGAGTGCAGTATTGTATACTCTGACGGCTGACACAACACACTACGAGCCTAGTTATTGGTGTTTGATGAAAAGATCTGTCTTTCGCCCTCAACGAGGCACAAAAGATCGGTTCCCTTGGCTAGATGTTTCAATAAATCGTGAGTATTGGGTAGTCACGTGGGAAGAGTCAAACCCGAGACGGATATACAAGGAAACCACCCAAGTGGTTGTACTGGATTTGGTTTTGTGCGTTACTTTCATTGCACATAGAAACCACAACAAGCGCTCCAGTGTTCTCCGATAGATCTCTGGAGGAGCATCTCGGCACAGTGCAAGAACTACATAGATCAGCGAGGATTGACATTAATAAATTTGAATTATGAAGACACAATATTTATTGCTTGGCATATTTGGCTGCATCTCGTCATGTACATAATGCAGTCTTCACACAACATAAACTAAAGTAATTAGATAAATCCTTCAAGCTGGACTATACAGCACACATATTCACACAGTCATTTCAGTTGTCTTCCGGGGTAATTTTAAATTGACTATCATGTTTTCACCTGATGAGATGCAGTGAAATAATCCAGGCAATAAATCGTGCAATCTATTGTTTGTGTCTTCGTTATTAAAATTCACTACGGGAAAACATTGTTTTGAAATTCGTAAATATTCTTGTGTGCCGTATCCTAATTTTGAAATGTAGTCCGTGTAGCTTCCCATTCAGCTTACTTTTTTTAGATTATAGATATTAATTCAAAGCCGGTCTCCCTGGCCTAGGCGTTAACGTCTTTCACCGTAATCCCGTATATTCTCGTGAGTAACTTAACCTGCGCGAGAATCCATAGCGGTTCTCGCCGCGTTGGTAACTTACGGGGTATGTGAGCCGGCCGCTCAGAAAGCAATGGCAAATTACTGAGCGTAATCTTGCCTAGTACATCATCAGCAGCTGAAAAATGCTGACGTTGAGTGCACCGTCCTGTAAAAAAATGTTTTGCATATCCTTTACAGGACATTGCTGTCAACATCAGCATCTTTCAGCTGATTGTTGATTTCTTGGCAAGATTACGCTCAGTAGTTTGCCATAACGTCCTGTAAGGGATTTCAAAAAAAAATTAATTCAAAAGGATCGACTTCATTGTACCGGGTTTTATTCCATATGGATCGATCTTTTTTTTTTTTTCTCAGGGCAGCTTGCCAGAAGGGTCAAACAGGGCTCCAGCGACAACCCAAAGTGGTCTCCGAAAACCACTGTACTCGTGAACATTTGTGTTGGCTCGCTTTGAACTCGAGCGCATTTCACACACATGGTGTAGGTAGTTAGTTCACTGGGCTGATTTGTGCTTGAAATTTAGCTTTCCTTATTTAAATAAACGTTGCATCGGATTTTATCCCATTTGGATTTATCTCTTTCCGCGGGACGGCCTGCCGAAAGCGTCGCCCAACACACCAACTCCGTCGTTCCAGCGGCGATCCCCAAGAGTTTCCGAGGAAACTGCACTCGTGAACCTAACTACGTAGCCCGGAATCGAACCCACAACCGTCGCAGAGCTAAGCAGACGGCGTAACAATTTCGTCAATGAAACTCCCACCTTTCCTTATTACCCGTTTCCACCGCCATCTTGGAAACCTCTCTAACCTCTGTGATACTTATAATTTACGTCCCCGAGTAGAGGACGAGAGGTCAACATAGAAGTCCAAACTAACCGGCGTGTGAAATGAACCCACATCGTGAGCAATGAAAATGTAAGTGTGTGAACTGAGTGACGGACTCCGGAAACGAACTGACAGCCTACGCAGAGAGAGACAGGTGGTTTAACCAATTAACCACGGATGACCAACTGCGAAGGAATTATCTATACATGCTTAGGGTCCTTTCAGTTTTTCTCCCCTGTCCAAGTGGATGGACGTCGGATTCACTACTCGTGTACAATAATACTATGGCGGCTCCAATAAAACAGCAGGTAATTACTTCTGCCGATCATGATGAACTCTTCCTTCACGTGTAATTGTTATATAACCATTAACTTGCCCCTGCTGAATTGAAGGAAGCATGCAACCATCGTGAGTGTCTGCGCACCAACCATGACCAATGAAGATGACATCAAGAACAAGTTATATGAGGACCTGCACAATGTATTAACATCTGTTCCAAAAGGAGACAAACTTATACTCCTTAGGGATTTCAATGCTAGAGTAGGCACGGACACCACCTCTTGGAGTGGCATTATTGGAAAGCACGGAGTCGGAAATTGTAACAGCAATGGACTTCTCCTCCTTCAGACATGTGCGGAACACCATCTCTTGATTACCAACACAATTTTCCGTCTTCCCATGAGAAATAGGACATCGTGGATGCACCCTCGCTCGAAACTCTGGTACCATATTGACTATGTCATCGTCAGGAGGAGTGACAGACAAGACGTTCGGGTGACAAAATAGATGTGTGGTGCCGAATGTTGGACAGACCATCGTCTCATTATATCGAAAATAAACATACACATCAAACCACCACGACGTCCTCAAGGGGTAAAAGTCCCCCCCCCCCAAAAAAAAAAAAAAAAAAAAAAAACTAAATGGCAACCGCCTAAACAGCAAAAAAATGCAGCTGTCGTTTGAAAATATGCTGGAAGACCGACTCAAGCCTAATGCTGCAGCTAAACAGGAAGCGGAAACAGAGTGGAGAGCTCTAAAGGACATAATTTACAATACTGCTATGGAAATCCTGAGTTCAGCTCCATTCCCCCCCCCCCCCCCCCTTCTCTGCTCAAAAGCATAAAGACTGGTTTGATTAAAATTCCGAAGACATCAACCAATTGCTGGCCGAGAAACATCTTCTCCTCAAGGCACATTTGAATGACCCGAAGTCAACATAAAAAAAGATGCCTTCAATAACATTCGAAGAGTAGTGCAGCAGAAACTTCGGCACATGCGGGACTCCTGGCTGAGCAGCAAAGCTGATGGAATTCAAGGCTTTGCTAACAGACATGATATGAAAAGCTTCTACGACTCACTGAAAGCGGTCTGTGGAATTACATCACCAGGCATAGTTCCCCTCCTCAGTGCAGATGGGGGAACATTGGTCACCAATAAGAAAGAAATCCTTCAACGCTGAGCAGAGCATTTCAGCAACATCTTAAATGCAACTTCCTTCTTCGATGATGAAACCATCAACTGCCTTCCTCAACTTCCCACTAATGATACACTTGATGACCTGCAAACCATAGTGGAAGTAAACAAAGCCATCCTGCAACTTTCCAGCGGCAAGGCGCCTGGTCCTGACTACATCCCAGCAAATATATCCAAGGCGGGTGGGCAGGTCCCAATAGAGCAGCTTCACCAAGTCTTTACAAACATATGGGTGAACGAGACCATGCCACAAGATTTCAATGATGCGTCAATAGTCCACCTCTATACACGTAAACGAAACCGCCATTCCTGTGACAACCACCGAGGCATCTCCTTGCTTTCAATTGCAAGGAAGATACTTGCCAGAATTCTTTTCAATCGCCTCACAGCCCATCTCGATCAAGGTCTTCTTCTTGAGAGTCAATATGGCTTCAGAAAAGAACGAGGAACTGTTGACATGATTTTCGCTGCAAGTCAGCTGCTAGAGGAATATCAGGAGAAAAATAACTGCGAAATGTTCTCCACTTTCATTGACCTTACAAAGGCTTTTGATACAGTCAGCAGAGAAGGGCTGTGGAAGATTATGGCGAAATATGGCTGTCCACGAGAGTTTGTCCAAATAGTGGGGCTTTTTCATGATGGTATGCAGGCAAGAGTACAGAAAAATTGTGAACTGTCTGAGCCCTTTCCTGTCACCAATGAAGTGAAGCATGGATGTGTCCGGGCACCAACACTGTTCAGCCTCATGTTTTCGGCAATGCTGACGAATGCCTTTGAGAACAACGACATAGGAATAGACATCAACTGCTGCATGAATGGAAAGTTGTTCAATCTCAGAAGGCTGAAAGCTAAAACCAAAACTAACAGCGACACCGTCAGAGAACTGCTGTTTGCTGATGATTGCGCACTATACGCCAACTCAGAGGCGGACATGCAACATAATGTTTCAGCTTTCTCATATGCCTGTGCCAACTTTGGGCTCAATATCAACTTGGAGAAGAGTGTCGTTATGTACCAGCCAGCTCCAGGGAATAATCACGCCGTGCCGAATATCAAAGTGAATGATCATAAACTAAGTGTTGTGGTCAAATTCACCTATCTTGGCAACACTGTGTCACAAGCTGCCACAATTGATGACGAAGTGAATGTAAGAATCGCCAAGGCCAGCGCGGCCTTTGGCAGACTGTACAAGAATGTATGGGACAGAACTGGAATAAGCCTGCAAACAAAGCTGAAAGTCTATAAAGCAGTTGTATTATCCACACTGCTATATTCTTGTGAAACATGGACTGTTTATCAGCGACACGCTAGGAAATTAAACCACTTCCACAGAGTCTGCCTTATGAAGCTATTAAAGATTAAATGGCAAGGCAAGATCCCAGACCCTGAAGTCGTAGAAAGAGCGTCCATACCCAGTATTCACACTCTGCTAATGAAGAATCAGATTCGCTGGGCTGGTCACTTAATTCGCATGCCAGATCACAGGCTCCCTAAACGAATTTTTTACGGTGGGTGGCGTTGTGGTAAACGCTCTTAGGGCAGCTAGACGAAACGCTTTAAAGACACTCTGAAAATCTCACTGAAAGCTTTTGGAATCATCATGACACATGGGAGACCGCTGTCAAAGACCGAAATTCGTGGCGTACATGATTACGCAAGGGTGAAGTCACTCGTGAAGCAACCAGGACTGCAAGAGCTGTGAAGAAAAGGCTGGACAGAAAAACCACTGCAGGAGATTCTCCTCCTGGAACGTCAAGCATTCATTGCCCACATTTTCAAAGAACATTTCGAGCCAAAATAGGCATTATCAGCCATCTTAGAACTCACGGTTCCATACGTTTAACCCCACTGGATGAAATGAATGGGCATCATCACTCTTGATGGGCAAGCGACAATTGTTACATTATTGCGCTTCTGCTCCAAGCGTTAAGTAGTGTAATTGTTACGTTACAGCGCTCTTCTCCAAGCGTTAAGCAAAGGTAGCCACGCAGCAAGTGCTACCGCTGGGATGTAAAATGTTATGCCTTCACATAGTCTCGGTCAATGCATATTGAAGTGTCGTGACCAGTAGCTATACACGCCAAGTTTTATCCCCAGAAAATTCTCCAAAACTTATAAAAAATGTCTTCACCCATGTTATGAGACTGCGTCAACTCATAGCCATGCTGGTCGCAACCCACGGCCGTGCTGGCTGGAACCCAGAGCAGTGTTGGTTGGAACCCACAGCTGTTCTGTTCGGAACCCACAGCTGTAATGGTCGAAATCCACTGCCGTACTGGTTGAAACCCCCAATAGTGCTGATCGGAACCCATTTCCATACTGAGTGTAACCCACAGCCGTCGGGACCCACAGCCTTACTCTTCAAACCCCACAGCCATACTAGACACACACATCGACTCCTAATTGAAAACTGGGCGTGCATAGCGAGTTTCTATCACAAGGCCCATCTCCTGGTAAGTGTTATATTTCCCAAAGTAATCCATGCAGTTACGTTTTTGACCTAAAATTTTCTATTTTCACCTCCCCGTGGATTTTTAAGGTGCGCAATGATTACTTGGTCCAACATGTTCTCTCTTACCTGAGGATGTATGATGTTATCAACTACGCCATGATTACGCCTCGATATTCAGGAAATAAGAGAGGAACAATGTGAGCTTGTAGAAGGCAAAGGTACAGTAAATGTTGTGTACGTACTGAGAACAATAATTGAACGTTCTATAGAAGTAAACAAAAATCTACATCTCTGCTTCATTGACTACACAATAAAGTGAGACATGTGGACATGATAAGGATGCTTGAAGATCTACAAATTGATTGAAAAAACTTCAGACTTGTAAAAAAGCATATATTGGAAACAACAAGCTGCCATAAGAATTGATAATGAAGTAGATCAATATCAGCCTATTAAGAGAGGTGTGAGACAGGGATGTGTAATGTCTCCAGATCTTTTTTCCCTATACAGTGAACATATTTTCAGAAATATAGAAGATATGGAAGGAATCAACATTGGGGGACTATACATCAATAACATTAGATACGCAGATGATACAGTCTTGATTACAGACAATGAAAAGGACCTGCAAAATTTAGTAGATGCGGTTGCTGCACACAGTGAACAACTGGGGTTAGAATTGAATTGTAAGAAGACACAGATTATGGTCGTCACTAGGAAGGAAGAAATACCACAATGTAATATACAAGTAAATGGGCATATTCTTAAACACGTGAATCGGTACAACTATCTCGGAACAGTCATAACATCTGATGGGAGATGCCTTGAAGAGATTAGAACAAGAATTGCCATGGCGAAGGTAGCCTTTTGCGAGATGAAAAACATACTGACCAATAAAATGATATCAAATGAAACGAGAAAAAGAGTGTTGAAGCGCTGAATAGAACCTGTACTTTTATATGGATGTGAGGCGTCGACAATGAGCAACCAAGCTGAAAAACATCTGATGGCTGCGGAGATGTGGTTTCTGAGGAAAATGCAAAGAATACCAGAACAGATAGAAAAACCAATGAACAAGTCCTTCAAGAAACAAATGAAGATCGTAAACTGATTAGAGACATTAGATGCAGACAGTCAAAATTTTTTGGGCATGTTATGAGAAGAAAGGAATTGGAGAATTTGGTGACAACTGGCAAGATTGAAGGGAACAGACCAAGGGGAAGACCAAGAATTAAATACCTGAATGCCTTGGCCACGTGGCATGGTCGAGGCAGAAACACGGAGCTGATCCACGACTCTGGTGATCGAGTGAGATGGCAGAACATGACCGCCCACGCTTATCGGCATGGCATATAACGAATGAATTCAGGTTCTGTATTTGGTAATCAATCAATCAGATGCCGTCTCCACAATGAAGGTAGGCTGTAATGGATCTCCAACACTGTCTGTCTCTCGCCTTGACTATACATTCTGTCAGGCTAGTGTTCGTCCATCTCTTGATGTTATCTTCCCACTTGTATCGTTGTCTACCTCTTGCTCGCTTGCCCTCAACATTGCCTTCCAGTATGGTTTTTATAAGAGTGTCATGTCTTTTAACATGGCCGAAATATTTCACTTGCCTCCTCTTTATTTCTTTCATCAACTCTTTCTTCCTTCCCATGTTTTCTAGGACCTCTGCATTTGATTGATTTTGTTTCTAAGAAATACGACATAGTCGTCTGTATATCCACATCTCCAGGGCTTCTATGCGTCTTTCTAGTTGCTTGTTCAATGTCCCGGCTTCCGCGCCATACAGTGGCGTTGAATATACGTAGCATTTGACAATTCTCTTTTTTAATGCGTTATTAATCTCTGTAGATGTTAATACTGATTTCATGCCGTTGAAAGCATTTTTGGCCATTCCTATTCTCTTTTTGATTTCTATTTCACTTCTGTCATCATCTGTTATTATATGTCCAAGATAGGAGAAACTTGTTACTTGTTCTAGTATCTGCCCGTTTACTGTGATGTTCATTGATGACCTTTCCGTTTCACTGCTAATTATCATAGTTTCTGTTATTTGGATGTTAATATCTAAGCCACATTTTGCACTGTGCCTATGTACTTCTTCCACTAAGTCTTGTAACTCTTGCTCACTTTCTGCTGTATTTGGTAAAAGCTTAATTAAAGCAAATGGTGTGCCCCTTAATTGTAAGCCTATGATTGCAACGAGAACAAGAGTATTGAGGTGCTACATAAGAGCCTGTACATTTGTATGGACGTGAAGCGTAGACAATGAGCAGACAAGATGAAAAAACATCTAATGGCTGTGGAAATGCGGATTCTGAGGAAAATACAAAGAATACCATAAACAGACAGAAAAACCAATTACCAAGGCCTAAAAGAAATAAAGGAAACCCGTACACTGATTAGAGAAATTAGAGGTAGACAGTCACCATTTTTGAACACGTTATGAGAAATAAATAAATTGGAGAACTCTTGACAACTGGCAGATTGAGGAGAAGAGAACAAGGGGACAGCAGAGAAGTCTGGATGACATGGCCGCGTGGTATGGTTGAGACAAAAACACAGAGCTGATCAACGACTCTGGTGATGGTGTGAGATGGCGAAACATGACCGCCAACGCTTATCGGCATAACACATGACGATGATGATGATGGTGCTGATGATGATGAATATGATGATGATGATGATGATGATGATGATGATTCAATATTCTCCATCACTAATGATCGTGCAACACAACTACATCTGTTCGCCTCCAACTGACACCCATAGTTTGCCATCTCACACGATCACCTGTCTCCGGTTGTGTGCCAGCTGCCCAAGCCATCTTGCATTTATCTCGTTCTTTTGCTGAAAAGTTTTCCAGTTATGACTAAGTGTTCGAGTTTATTTCTCCTTATAATATGCACAAAGCATCAATTTAAGCTTTTAAATTATTTGTCTGAAGGACTACGAGTTTGATTTTTTTCAGTGTATATAGTATTCTCTTATTCTTTCCTCAGCCACTACATACCTGCTGCCATCAGATATTTGTCGTCCTGCTTGCTTATTGTCCAGGTCTCATATGTCTGCCATCTACTGCCTATAGGACCTTGCAATGTAGGGCAGGAGAGTCTTGAGCCTGGGGAATTTAGGCCGCCTGGTTAGTGCAGTCGCCGCGAACTGTGCAGGTTGGGATTTTCTCTTTGCCCCCGACAGAACAAAAAAACCCACCCCTTACCGAGGATTCGAACCTGAGTCTCTCGAAGGAGAACCCGGCGTACTTTGGCACTCGGCCAGTCACTCCTCTCGCATATATATATATATATATATATATATATATATATATGTATATATATATATATATATATATATATATATATATATATATATATATATATATATATATATATATATATATATATATATATATATAATAGCATTTTAACGATATTTTTCTCACTGCTATTCGCAGCCTATTTCTCTTTGAGTATGTTTTCCGTCTTGTTGAGTGCTGAGGCCTACTAAACATGGACAAGGCAGATTGCAAATGCGGAAGAGGAAAACAAAAGCCCGAAAAAAGTCAAGATATTTAATTAAACAGAACTGCACAAAGAAAATCTCTGGCAAGAAACTTGCTATGTACTAAGTGAGGCAGCAAAAAACGGACCTGTTAGCTGTGAAATGAAAAACTTGCCCTCAAAAGAAGCTTGTAAAAGTTTTGAGTGCATGAAATGTAAAGAAAGCGATTTTTGACGCGAGAAACGAGAACGAATGGAGAGCAGAGGGAAAGAGGAATGAAGAGCAGAGGGAAGGAGGAATGGAGAAGGTGAAGAAATTGCCAAGTGGTTTGATTCCTAAAATCACCACGCCAAATAATCATAATAAAAAGCATTTCAAATACAAAGGGAAGATTTTCATGGCAGCAGAAATGAAAGCTGTAGTCGCATTGAATGCAACGTTTTCGTCTCGGACGGACATGAGCAGATCATATCTTGAGAAAACTTTCAAACGGCTAGCGCCAAAGAAAAACTGTGTGAGCAAGGGGTTATAGAAAATATCATCTGCTACAGATAAAAACCAGCAGACGTAAAAGAAAGTTGATGGGGTGGGAAGTGCAGTGGGGAAATAGAAACAGAACTAGATCGGGGGGACATTATGCAGAAGAACATGTTTGAGTGAGTAGGGTGTGTTTAAACAGAAAATTAATATTAGCTGGAGATTACGATGCGGAGAAGTTCTGACGGAGATGTACATCCCTTTCCCCACCCCGAATTTAGCCGGAGGACACAGTATTCATTCGCGCCCACCCCTTACCTTTTGTCCCCATTCTGAATCAATCTGATGATCGCCCTGTTCATGTTTGTCTTGTGTCAAAGTGTGAATTGTGTCCCCTTGGATGAGGTTTTTCAGCTGCAGTGTTTCCCCTCTTCGTCTTTGAGGTTCTCTCTTTTTTAAAGAAGTGAAGCGGTTTCGCTTTGACTGAATGAAAATTGCAAGGTGTCGGAGACGTCATATGGCGTCGTACAGGATGAACACAAACTCCGATCACAAACACTTGCCAAAGTTCTCCATTTCTTTCTCAAGAGTAGAAAGAAGGATAGATGGGAATGTCTCCTTAAATTGAACAGATAAAAGGATTTCAAGATTGTAGGACGGAGCTAGACTTGACAGAGTTTCTCGATGAGCTTCCACCGGTTCAGGCATAAAGAGTTCAATTTAATTTGCTCTCCAACTTACTGCGCAAAGAAGGGATAGTCTTGTGTCGTATGTACATGTGATGCTATGGGCACGGAACTTTACAACTTCGGGACTAATTACGAGACAAGTGTTTGTCGGGTCTCCGCTATGCCGAACTTCAAACGCAGAGCTTCACAAACGTTCAGTCAGCAGAAATCATCGTTTCTGGGTACATCTACCATCATCAACACATAATCAGACTGCAACCGTGACTAATTACCATTCAAGTGTTTGTCGGGTCTCCGCCATGTTGATCTTGAACCCATAACTTTACAAATGTTCAGTCCTGAACCAACAACTTTACAAATGTTCAATCTTGAACCCACAACTATACAAATGTTCAATCTTGAACACACAACTGTACAATTGTTCAATCCGCACAAACCATCATTTCTGGGTACATCTACGATCTTTTTTTAAATGCATGTCCTTTGCAGGACCTTGTAATCACGTCTACACCAGCTAGTTATTTGTGTTTTGCTGGGCAAATTTACGCTCAGTAGTTTGCCATTGCTTTCTGAAAGAGAAGAAACAATTTTAATCCAGCTGAGCAGTTTGTGGAACAACCTCACTTTGACGTCGTCAGAAGAGAAAGTTTAAGCCCCTTCGGCGTGGCTGAGAAGTCGAACGTGCTTACACTTTCTCTTCTGGTGGCGGCGTAGTGGGTTCGTTCCACACACCGGTCAGTTGGACTTACACGCTGATTCTGGTTCCCAAAGCAATGGCAAACTACTGAACGTAAAACTTGCTTCGTAAGTCACAGTGAGTTAATTAGTCGCCGTTCCAACTTCACGCTAAAGGGTCGCCACATTATGCTACATACTGCACGCAGGCCCGTCTGATTTGTGAACAGTGGAACAGACAGGAGTCCCGACAAACCCACATCCCGCACATTCGTAAGTCACATATAGCCAATATGGCTCGATGTGATTGCCAGGTCGTGCAAAGAACAAGTAAATCTTCTATCATCAATACCTCGTCAAACTGCAACTGGGACTATCCCTGTTGGGATTCTTCGTTTATTGTTGAAGATGAGAACGGAGCGAGTATGGAAATGCCCCGTGAGTTGTGATGTTTGTTCTTGACTCAACGCAGTGAATAATCCTTTCTACATTTTGTCCTATATACTGTGACAATTTAGTGGGTTTATTTTAAATAATGAGACATCATCATCACTATCATCATCATCATCATCATCACCATCATCATCATCATCATCATCATCATCAGCAACATCATCATTATCATCATCATCATCATCGTCCGGTGTCTTACCGACTCGCGTGAGCGATCATGCTCCTCCACAAATTGCGATCTCCGACGGCGTGATTACATTCGTGTGTTGACTCCATTTTGTGCCATAACATAAGACAATCAAGAATGTTCTCACTCTGTCTTCATGTATCTCACTTCTTACAAATCTTCCCTGTTGTCACATGTTCCAGTTTTTGTCTTCTCACAATGTGGCGAAAAAAATGATGAATGCTTTTTTTTTCTGATGCTTATAATAAGTTGTCTCTGCGACTCAGCTTCCCTCAGAATGTCCAGCCTGCTCATTTTGGCTGTTCAATTAATTTTCAGCATTCTTCTATAAAACCATGTCCCCAAGACCGCCGGGAATTTTTCGCCTATTTACTAATTGTCCAGGATTGCCAGCCGTATGTTAAAATTGGTTCTATGTAACATGCAAGAACCCTATTTCCAACATTCAAAGACAATTACTTATTGCACAAAATCTTCTTCATTTCATATAATGCAGTTTTTGCTTGTCCTATTCTGTTGTTTATCTTGGCGATGCATCTTTCATCTGATGTTATCCATGTGCATAGAAATTGGATTTTCTGCTCTTGCCCCAAAATAACTTCAATTACTGTAATTGCACATTTAGGCACAATATGTTTCTTTGATATCGCCACGATTTCTGTCTTCCTATTATTCAAACTAAGGCCCATTTTTCATTTCTACAATCATTGTATCTATCATGTCCTTAGACCCTTCTGACTAGTTGCTGTCAGCATAACGTAAGTTATTTATATTACGTCCACCAACCAGAATCCCTGGCATTACACGGCTACTTGCTGCCTCTTCCAAAACAGAACAAAGACCATTCCAAGATAGGCGGCTACAGAATCATTATGATACAGAACACTGCTGGCAAGCTACTGGAGAAAATTGTAGCACACAGACTTGCTTGTGACTTGGAACAACTCTGCTGCTTCCCGCCCACACTTGGAGGATACAGACGTAAAAAAGAGTCATGGCTGAATGCGGCAGTCTTTGCTCAAGATGTTTACGAAGGATTTCAGGTCAGAGAAGAGACATGTGCGGCCGCCATAGACTTAGAGGACGCACACAATAGAGTATCATTCGAGCACTTGATGCAAACCCTCCTCAGATTGAAAGTGTACCCTCACCTTGTACGATGGATAGCTGCAGTTCTGCTCCAAAGGAAGGTGGTGCTAAGATGCGGGAGTTGGTCTTCTGAGCCGATAACGATATGTCCAGGATTGCCGCAAGGTTCACCACTGTCACCAGCACTATTCAACGTGTATACAGTGCCAATCACTAAACAACGGTTGGACGGGAGGGGTAGGACTCTGTCATTTGCTGACGACACTCTCGGGTAGCGACAAGGTCGAGATAGACAGGCGGTTGCCAATGATATGCAGGGCGAACTAGATCGAATTTCCTCATGGTGTGCTGTGCCAGTGTCCTTGTCAACCATGCAAAGGCATCGGTTACATGGTTCTCCCTAAACAACCATATTGTGAACACAGACCTGTCAGCAGTGAGAATGGATGGGAGCATTTTGAGTAGAACCCAGTCGATGACATATTTTGGCGTGAGGCTTGATCGTAGCCTGTTTTTCAGAGATCATGTCGATTATGTCATAACGAAAGCTCGAAAAGGTTTGTCAGCAATGAGAGTCATGGCGACTGCCAATATCGAGCAAAGACTGCTAATACTCCTGTTCCAAGGACTGGTACTTTCACCCATCGAGTATGCCCTGGCCATCCTCACTGTCTGCTCTACACAGATTGTAAGACTTGAAAAGGTAGAAAACGAAGCCATGCGCATCATTTTGGGCTGCACGAGAGACACCAGCTGTGTAGCAATGAGATACCTCCTTGACTTCCCGACAATGGAACACAGGATCAAGATCTGGAGAGCTTGTGCATACTTGAAAATAAGTGCAGATGAGCCGCACCCTCTGCATGAAGAGAAAAGGGTGACAGGCTAAAGAGGGGCAAATCATGGATGGGTCGGGCGGAAGATGTCGACAGACAGGTCTGCAGTCTTACCAGTATCAACCCCGGCAAGGAATGGGTGTCGGTGCCTCCAGCTTTTAAGTGCACTTTCTCCTGCATTATCACACCCGACAGACGGTGCAGAGAGCAGAACTCTGCCGCTGTCAATGCAGAGGTCAACGCGCTCATCTATGAACACTCAGATAGCCCCGAAGAACTCATCTATACTGATGGATCTGTTCTAAAGCAGCAGAGAAGTGCATAGGCATTTACAGCCCGTCCAGCGGGCTAAACGATTCAAGAATCCAGTGGTGTCCACTCCATGACCACGAGCAGCTTGATGATGGAGGTGATGGCAGTAACACAGGCTTTCATATGGCTAGAACCACAGTATTATACCAACGTGTGTGTACTAAGTGATTCAATGAGCACGATTCGGAAGGTCGAAGCTGGATCTGTACGTATACAGTGGACTGAGTCACTGCGGAAGTCTGGTGTCCGTAAAGTCACCTTCATCTTCGTTCCGGGACATGCGGGAGTCGAGGGAAATGAACGAGCTGATAAACTGGTTGACTCTGCAACCCCTGCAGATGGCCAGCCCATGGATCGTGCCGATGTTATTAATGTCCTGAAAGATATGTCGAGAACAGAGGATTTTGACGCCAGTGAATCCACATCGCCGCCAGGATGAAAGACTTGGGAGTAAGAATTGGCACGGCCAAACACGAGAGGTACATCGGGAAAACGAGGTGCTTCGTCAACCAACACAGATCTGGCACTATTAGCCACCGAATGCTGATGCATACGCTGGTGGGGGGGGGGGAAGGATCTTAGCACCTATGGACCTGTCTGGAGTGCAATGAAAATGCCCCAACTGATAACTGATAACTGATAATCCCTGGCATATTTTCTGTAGATCGCATTGTATATTCACTATACAATGAGAACAAATCAGGAGACAATACACAACCTTGTCTGACGCTCTTCTTTACACACTGAAATGTTCCTGCAAGGTTGTTGATTCTTGTCTGCTGTTTGCTGTTAATATTTGTTCCTTATTATTCGCAGCTCTTTGTCGTCAATGGTCAGTTGCTTTAGTAATGTTATTGTTTCCTCATGTTTCAAATGGTTAAATGTGTTTGTTTAGTCTATGAAACATAAGTACAGATCTGTTTTTACTTCTATAGCTCTTTCTAATAGTGTTCCTGAGAATATATATATACTAGCTGACCCGGCCCGGCTTCGCCCAGTTCCTGGTGGGGAGCATCTCATTTAATTCATATAAATAGTCATATAAGCTCCCGTTCCCGTTCCCGACTATCTATCTGTCTGTCTGTCTGCCTATCTATCTGTCTGTCTATCTGTCTGACCCGGCCCGGCTTCGCCCAGTCCCTGGTGAGGAGCATCTCATTTAATTCATATAAGTAGTCATATAAGTTCCCGGTACCGACTGTCTGTCTGTCTGTCTGTCTGTCTGTCTGTCTGTCTGTCTGTCTGACCCGGCCCGGCTTCGCCCACTCCTGGTGGGGAGCATCTAATTTAATTCATATAAGTAGTCATAAAAGTTCCCGGTCCCGTCTGTCTGTCTGTCTGTCTGTCTGTCTGTCTGTCTGTCTATCTGTCTGTCTGTCTGTCTGTCTGTCTGTCTGTCTGTCTAATAATTTATTGGTTGCAGTTAGAACAACCTTAGATAAACGAAGACCAACTTACAAAAAGCAATAGAAAGAGCACTTGAAAGATCTTTACATCTTCCCCCAACAATTAACTTGGGTAAATGGAGCGGCAGCAGCAGCAGCAGCAGCAAAAGAAGAAAAAGGAGGAGGAGGAAGGAGGAGGAAGAGGGAGATAGAGGAGGAGCGAGGAGCAGGAGGGTGGAGGAGGAGGGAGGAGGAGGAGGAGGGGGAGGAGGAGGAGGGGGAGGAGGAGGGATTAGGAGGGAGGAGGAGAGAGGAGGAGGAGGAAGGATGATGAGGGAGGAGGAGGAGGGAGGAGGAGGAGGGACTTATTGTGCGATGCTCTCCGCATTTTAAAGCGTCTAGTTTCTTTGGCAGAGCTATAAAGATGGATGTTAATAGATCACTAGGAATTTACACACTAGTGTACATGTCATTTTGGGAATTTTGTCAATAGTTTGATTCCAAGTAATGAGAGACGTTTTTCGTTTCATTCGCTCGCTTTGAACTCAAGCGTAGTACATACATGCGCTATTATTTCTTGTACACAGGACTGATTTTTAAGTTTAGCTTAGCTTTCCCTATTACCAGTGTCCCTTGCCATCTGGTGAACCCACTCCGAATTTATAGGTACTTGTAATTTAGGTCGACAAATCAAGGACGAGAAGTCAACATTTTAGTCCAACTGACCTGTGTGGGGTTTGAATCCAGTATATCAGCATCAGCGTATCGGATGTTTAAGAACGAGCGCTCTTATTCATTTGTCCATGCTGACATCGACCACAATGCTATAAAAAGCTTCCTCAACTGACACTTGAAGTAAAGGACATTGTGAATAAGAAGAAGAAAGATATGCAATTTTTGGTTAAAGAACAGAACAGAACATTGCAATGATGAAGTAAAGGACATTGTGAATAAGAAGAAGAAAGATGTGCAATTTTTGGTAAAAGAACAGAACAGAACATTCCTGAAATAACACCATTGTGCAATGATGAAGTAAAGGACATTGTGAATAAGAAGAAGAAAGATATGCAATTTTTTGGTTAAAGAACAGAACAGAACATTGCAATGATGAAGTAAAGGACAATATGAATAAGAAGAAGAAAGATTTGCAATTTTAGGGTAAAGAAAAGAACAGAACATTCCTGAAATAACACCATTGTGCAATGATGAAGTAAAAGACATTATGAATAAGAAGAAGGAAGCTTTATAATTTGTGGTTAAAGAACAGACCAGAATTTTCCTGAAATAACACCATTGGGCAATGATGAAAGAAAGGACATAATGAATGAGAAAAATAAAGCTTGCAATGTTTGGTTAGTTAGTTAGTTAGTTAGTTAGTTAGTTAGTTAGTTAGTTCGTTAGTTCGTTAGTTCGTTAGTTCGTTAGTTAGTTATTTAGTTAGTGAGTTAGCTAGGTAGCTAGCTAGCTAGTTAGTTAGTTAGTTAGTTAATTAGTTATTTAGTTAGTTAGTTAGTTAGTTTGTTTGTTAGTTAGTTAGTTAGTTAGTTAGTTTGTTAGATAGTTAGTTAGTTAGTTAGTTAGTTAGTTAGTTAGTTAGTTAGTTAGTTAGTTAGTTAGTTAGTTAGTCAGTCAGTTAGTTATCTAACTAATTGTTAATTGTTAAAGTTAGCTAATTAGCTAACCAAGCAACCAACCAACCAACCAACGTGGTTGGTTGGTTGGTGTCGCATAAATTCTTGGAGATGTCGATCGATGAAAGACTGTCGCGCCATGCGTCTACAAGCAGCCGTCATGCTTTGATGTGTCGTCGATCGAAGAAGGACTGTCGCGCCATTGGCCTACATGCGGGCGTCATCCTTTGAAGTTGGAGACAGACTGTCCCGATGGAAGTCGGCAAGACTTTTGTTGTGGGGAAAAGAATTCTCTAGATCACAGGCCGGCAAGATTTTATGAAGTACCGGGATAAGTCCCCAGATGAAAGCGGGACGGCTAGCCAGTTGTTTACATCCAGTCGGAAACGGAGAGAGAAAAATAGCTTCTAGATGTCTACTGTCTAGATAGACTTGTGACGTCATTCAGACACAGTATTAAAACAGTCGGGATAAACAACTTTGGCGGGAATTGACCATATGTTGTGAAACATCAAGGACGTGTGTGATATTCCTAGTTTGATTCTAGAGAGAGACTACAGTGTCTTCTGATGATTTACCTCGGCGGACATTTTACCTTTGTGTGATTTAGTAGTCTCAATTTCAAACCAGAATAACTATATGGTGTTTAATTTAAATAGACCTAAATTAGATTATTCTTAGGAATCAAGTGTAGTAATGTGCGTTATGAGAACGTATTATAAGAGCGTCGGCAACAGTAGGCTGTCGCGTTGCTGAAACTAGCTTGTGTGAGATATCAATTTATCTCAGTGAGTTAAGAACAATGTAGTGGGATGATGTTTAGGGAGATTGAGGATGGTTGGTTGGGGGGGGGGGGGGGTAAAGGAAATGTAAAGTGGTAGGATCTTCCAGTAGGATGTCTACTGAGTTTTTGCACTTTTCCTTTAGTCTTTCCTTGTCTTACCATGACTCAGACCAATGTGATGAGCTCCTCTGCATTATGACAGAGATTAGTTCTCTGTTATATATCTGAGTGCGGCCGTTGGCCTACACTCACCTAATAAAGGTCGGAATCGGGTTGCTCTCACCAGGTGTGTTCTCTCTTCAACAGGTTCCACTAGATTTACCAAGAAGTAGCAGAAAAGTATGGCTCGATTATTGAAGGAAGTTTTTTTCACTCAGCGGCTTTTGCACTGGGCCCATAACCCAGAGGGTCTGCAAGAACCTGGCCTCTGCTGAGCAGGAACTGATGATCATTTCAGAGTGATTCCTCGGTGGTGGTTCTTATTATAGGAGAGTACATATACTTACAATACCACCAGTAACAGGACCAATAGTAGTATTTAGAAAAAATTTTAAATTAACATTTGTGTTTTCTAAATGGGGAATTCTTGTGAAACATTACCAATTAATATTGAGTTTCTAATGGGTGAATTCCTATGACTTTAACTACTAACATTTAGTTTCAAAGTGACAGTAAACATTATTGTACGGCACAAGTGTTATCAGATCACAGAACTTGTAGTGACCTGTTAGTTACATTGTGTGTTTGTGTCAGATTCATGGTCAGTATTGGACTATATCCACTATTGATGACCAGGTATCCGGACTATCCAATAGCTATTGGAGGAAGTCGACATTTGGCCGGAGAGACGAATCATTTGGTGAGGTCTTCTTGTACTTGATCTATGGTGCTGTTGTGTGGCCAGTCCTGTGATGAAGCAGACTTTGTTCCTGAGCTGTTCGGTCTGATTCTGCATACACACTAGATTATACGACAGACATTCTACACATACACTTCGCATACACCTGACACTTTTCTTCATTAAATTAATTTGTCATTTTTGTTAGACGCTAGTGGTGTGTAGTATGTTTTGGAAAAGATTGAGAGGGGGCATGGTCCAGTGGTAAGAGAGAGAGAGAGAATGATCCGAAGACTGACGGGGTGTTGTGGACAGAAATCCAGAAGATCCTCAAAATAATGATATGGAGTTAAAAGAATGTGGGTGGTGATTCCCATCACCCCTTGGACGATAGTTATTACGACATTACTGGGGGCTCGTCCGGGATCTCTCGACAAGGGATCTCTCGACACGGTATCGCTCGACACGGGATCTTTCGACACGGTACCGCTCGACACGGGATCTCCTGACACGGGATGTCTCGACACGGGATGTCTCGACACGGGATAGTGATATCATATCAATGAGGATCCAGCTAGGGTGAATGTGGATAGGAGTTAAGACACATATCTTACCTGTTCACACTTCACAAGTCTACATAGGTCTTTGATCCTAATTCTACTCTTTTCATTGAGAGATTCTTTGTGTTGTGCTGTGTGGTGTTAAATATATAGATAGATTTTAAATAGTGAATATCTATATATTGTTTGGAGAAATTTACACTCAACCTGCTGACTCACCTCTCTGAAATATGGCCACTCCTAAACTATATATGGCAGAACTAAGGGCAAGGGGTGAAGGAATGGGCTTGTTGGGTTCTGCACTAACAGAGTACATACAGGAGGTGGAGAGAGATTTTCGTCAAGCAGAAATTGAAGATCATGAGGCCGAGATGGAATTAAGAAAGATGGAGTTAGAGACTAAAAGAATGGAAGCTGAGCAAGCCACTAAAAGGTTAGAACTTGAAGCTGAGCAAGCTGCTAAGAAACTTGAAGCTGAGCAAGCCACTAAAAGGTTACAACTTGAAGCCGAGCAAGCTGCGAGGAAACTTGAAGCTGAGTAAGCTGCTAAGAATCTTGAAGCAGAGCAAGCTGCTAAGAGATTGGAAGCCGAACAAGAAGCTCAGAAAAGGGAGCACGAGTACCGAATGAGGGAACTCGAGCTTAAGAAGCAATCTAGTGGGGAAACTGAGGGAGCAGTGGGAGGTTCCTCTCTCCCTGGCTCAACCCCAGTGGGTGGACATAGTTACCATGCTATGAAGTTTCCTTTGGCTGTCTATGAAGAAGACAAGAAGAAGATCGACCAGTACTTACAACGCTTCTAGGCAATGTCTGTTGCTATGGGTCTGGATCGTGACAAATGGTGTCTTAAGTTGTCCCAGGGATTACGCGGGACAGGTTACGAGGTTTACTCCCCCCTGCCGCCAGGACACAAGAACAATTACGACGAATTGAAAACAGCTTTGCTGAAACGTTTCGAAGTTGTGTCACATACCTACCGGAAAAAAATTTCGAGCAGCGAAATGAGAACCGGGAGAGTTGTTTGCCGCTTACAGTCTGCGTCTGAAATCCTATCTCCATAAGTGGATGGATTTGGCTGGATTCGCGAATGACTATGAGAGTCTGGAAGAGCTCATGATAGTCGACCAGTTGCGAAAGCAAATGTCGAAACCTCTCAGGACATTCTTGGGAGAACAAGGGGCGGAACGTATCGACATCGTGACGAAATTGGCAGAACGGTTCGTCGAGGTACATGGGAAGGCTGGATAAAACCTTTCCACAAACACCAAAGGTCAGGAGAATCAAGACCGGAAGAAATCAAAAAGCACGGGAACTAAGAAAGTGGAACCATATGTTAAAATTTCAGAGGAGAGTTTGGAGAAGACAAAGGAGGGAAGCAAGAGCACCTCGAACTCTTCACCAAGACGACAGTGGACGGAGAAGTGGTGTTCGATTTGTAAGTCGCCCTCTCACAATACGTGGGACTGCAAATCGAAGGCTAAGAGCCCTCACTTCGCGGCGTGTCAAGTGGCTCCAAAGGAGGTTGCCACTGAAAATGCGGAGGCCGACAAGGAAGCTCTCAACCAGGAGAGCTCATCAAAGTCCGGCACATCTAGAAAAATCTAGGACAGGGAAATGGTGCAAACACTGCAGGCCGAATACGCATAATGCTAAAGACTGCAGGTTTAAGTCAGGTGACTCTTATTTCGTCGTGTGCACAATGGAACCTAAGGTGGAGTCCACCGAACAGGTCGAGGCCGAGGAAGAGACTCCAGACCAGGATAAGCAACCTGTAGTGGAATTGATAGAGGTTAACGGCCGACAAGTTGAGTGTCTATATGACACTGGACTGGACGGGGAGGCCGTGATTTCTGCGGATCTGGTACACCAAGAACAATTCACAGGTGAGACCATGGAGATACAGCCTGCACCGAAGAGTGTTGTGGCCATGAAGATGCCAATCGCCAAAGTGGAGATTCGGTCAAGATATGTCACCGGCACAATCAAGGCCGCTGTAATGACCGATGCCATTTTTCCCGTCATCCTCGGTTGTCGGTATGTCTTTCTGGGAATGCCCAGGGAGCCAATCCATATGGGAGTAATTCAGACTCGCTCTCAGACGAGAACTGATCAGGCAGAAGCAATTGTCACTAACCCACTGCCGGGAGAGTTGCGAACTGCCCAGAGTGAGGATGCAACCTTACGTCCTTGCTAAAAGAAGCTGCTGAGAAGTGCTGATCCACCAAAACGGGAGCAGTGCTACATGAAGAATAGGATACTCTACAGGAGAGCCGGAAGGGGAGACAACTTACACGGTCAGTTGGTGGTCACGAAGGCCTACCGTTCCCAAATTCTTCATATGGGGCATACCATCTCATTTAGTGGGCATATGGGTATTGCCAAAGAATGGAAGATAATAGGGAAACAAAACTCGCTTACACTCAGGAAATAAATGACCGTAGACCCCGAGGTAGACCAAGAAGGCGGTGGAGAGATAATACATGTACAGACCTACAAGCACTTGGAATCAACGACTGGCAAGAGAAGGTCCACCAGAGAGACGAATGGAGACAGATTGTATTTGCAGCAAAGAACCTCAATGGCTCGGAACGCTGAAGAAGAAGAAGAAGAATGGGTATTGCCGCCACCATGCAGCGAATTTCCTGCCATTACTATTGGCCGGGAATGACCGGTGATGTGCGTCGGCATGTTAAGTCAGGCCCTGAGCGCCAGAGGGTGGCACCGAAACACTGGACAGCGCCGGTGGTCTTGGGTGAAATGCCCATCATGAACTCTCCTTTCGAGAGGGTAGCCATCGATATCGTTGGTCCACTTCCTAAGGCTACGAAGAGGAACATGTACATACTCACAATTGTGGATTGCAATACAATGTGGGTTGAAGCCATACCATTAACCACAATTGACTCCAAACGAGTGGCTGACGCACTGATGGAGGCCTTTACCAGATTAGTCTTCCCTAATCAGATTCTGACCGACAATGGGTCCCAGTTTTGTGGGAAACTCATGGAGGAGGTGTTTAGTGTGTTTCACTCTAACCATATTCACACCAGCCCTTACCACCCTCAAGCCAAT
This sequence comes from Cepaea hortensis, assembly GCA_963921405.1. Lineage (NCBI taxonomy): Eukaryota > Metazoa > Mollusca > Gastropoda > Stylommatophora > Helicidae > Cepaea > Cepaea hortensis. The sequence continues at coordinate 164,305,962 of OY992876.1, read as the reverse complement.
AGACAAGTAAAGCGTTTCAACGGCACGTTGATGACAATGCTACGGAAACTGGGACAGGAAAAACCTGATAGGTTGGTTGAATATATCCCAGCAGAACATTTCGCCTATCGGGAAGTGCCTCATGGCTCAACAGGACTACCACCCGCTACTTTGATGTTTGGTCGTCCAATCAAAGGACCATTGGAAGCCATGTTGAGGAGTTGGACTGAGGAGGGAACGTCAGAAGAAGTGATCTCCTCTTATAAATACGTGGAGGAACTGAAATAAAAACTTCACACGGGATGGACTCTGGCGACTCAGAAATTGCGAAAGGCCAGAAAAAGACATGCGGCTTACTACAATCGTAGGTCGAAAGACAGATCTCCAGAGGTGGGAGACAAAGTCTTGTTGCTACTCCCAACGGGAACCAACAAACTGGAGATAGGTTGGCAAGGACCATTTCCCGTGGAAACAAGTATCAGATCCGGATCAGGGGAAAGTCGAAGATTTTCCATATTAATCTCCTGCGGAAGTACAAGGTGAGACGCGGAGACAAAGCAGCCCACCTCATGGCAATGGCAGTTGCAGTGAAGACTGAAACAGAACCAACGAGGGCAGGGAATATCCATTGGTACACCAGGAAACCTATAGGGATGTGCAGATGAACCCTGATCTGACTCCCCAGGAGAGGGAAAAGTTTACCCAGGTTCTCGAGTCTCATAAGCAGATACTGACTGATAAACCAGGACGAACGAGGTTGGTTGAGTTCGAGATGACCTTGACCACACAAGAGCCTATTCGCTAAAAGGTTTACCCAGTGCCATTCTCTAAAGAAAAGGCCCTGGAGGAGAAAATACAGAAACTGCTGAAGGATGACGTGATTGCGCCACATTTCCACATCCCCATACAATGCGGGGGTGGTTTTGTTACGCAAACCAAGTGGAGAACACCGATTGTGTATAGACTATCGACTCTTGAACAGTCAAACTCAATTTCAGGTGGAATCTTTGCCGAATCCAACTCAGTTATTCGCTAGGCTCCATAAGGCTAGGTACTTCTCAAAAGTGGATCTGAGTCGGGGGTATTATCAGATCCCGGTCAAACCAGAGGTCCGACCCCTGCTGGCTTTCAGTATCCCCAGTGGACACTACGAATTCAAGGTCATGCCCTTTGGACTCAGCAATGCACCTAGTGTGTTTACTCGCATGATGAGGACCTTGCTAGATCCCTTACAGGATCCGTCCATTATCTCGTTCATGGATGATATACTGATTGGCAGTGACAGCTTGGATGACCATTTGAAATCCTTGGTGAGAGTGTTCAATAGGCTCAGGGAAGCAGGGCTTACAGCTCGCCCAACCAAGTGCATGATTGATTACCAGACTCTGGAATTTCTCGGTCACACCATCACTCCAGGACAAACTGTCCCGGAGGAGAAGAACCTAGAAAAGATCAGACGTGCTCCAAGTTCAAAAACGAAGAAGGATGTGCGATCCTTTCTCTCGTTGTGTGGGTTTTACCAAAAATTCATCCCGCATTTCACTGAACTGGGAGCTCCATTAACGGAAACCTGAAAAAGGGATTCCCGGATCCAATCGTATGGACACCCGAGTGCGAGAGTGCATACAGTCAGTTGAAGGGTGCCTTGGTCAGCAAACCTGTTTTACAACTCCCGACCTTTCCAAGCCATTTGTGTTGAGAACCGATGCGAGTGGGATTGGAATTGGGGCAGCCTTGTTACAGGAAGGGAAAGACGATGCTTCGGTTTTGAAACCAGTGGCATACACAAGCAAGAAACTTCTCCCGGCTGAAAGGAATTATTCGACCGTCGAGAGGGAGTGTTTGTCTCTCGTATGGGCCGTTCAAATATTCCAGCCCTATTTGTATGGAGTTCAGTTTCGGGTCCAGTCGGATCATCAACCCTTGATGTTCCTGGCCACTTCTCAGAAGCTCTACGCCCTTTTGATGCTGTGGTCGTTGCTGCTTCAGCCCTACCACTTCACGGCAGAGTGTATACCTGGGAAGGAAATGTTGGAGCTGATTTCCTGTCTAGACACCCAGCTCCTGAAGAAGAGGAATAGATCATCTGGATCGAACCTCAATCAGAAAGAGTTGATGCGGACTACTCTCTTAAGAGGGGGCCTATGTCGCATACACTCTTGGAGATGTCGATCGATGAAAGACTGTCGCGCCATGCGTCTACAAGCAGCCGTCATGCTTTGAAGTTGGAGACAGACTGTCCCGATGGAAGTCGGCAAGAACTTTTGTTGTGGGGAAAAGAATTCTCTAGATCACAGGCCGGCAAGACTTCATGAAGTACCGGGACAAGTCCCCAGATGAAAGCGGGACAGCTAGCCAGTTGTTTACATCCAGTCGGAAACGGAGAGAGAAAAATAGCTTCTAGATGTCTACTGTCTAGACAGACTTGTGACGACATTCAGACACAGTATTTAAACAGTCGGGATAAACAACTTTGGCGGGAGTTGACCAAATGTTGTGAAACAACAAGGACGTGTGTGATATTCCTAGTTTGCTTCTAGAGAGAGGCTACAGTATCTTCTGTTGATTTACCTCGGCGGACATTTTACCTTTGTGTGATTTAGTAGTCTCAATTTCAAATCGGAATAACTATATGGTATTTAATTTAAATAGACCTAAATTAGATTATTCTTAGGAATCGTGTGTAGTAATGTGCGTTATGAGAACGTATTATAAGAGCGTCGGCAACAGTAGGCTGTCGCGTTGCTGAAACTATCTTGTGTGAGATATCAATTTATCTCAGTGAGTTAAGAACAATGTAGTGGGATGATGTTTAGGGAGATTGAGGATGTTTGTTGGGGGTGGGGGGGGGGGGGTAAAGGAAATGTAAAGTGGTAGGATCTTCCAGTAGGGTGTCTACTGGGTTTTTGCACTTTTCCTTTAGTCTTTCCTTGTCTTACCATGACTCAGACCAATGTGATGAGCTCCTCTGCATTATGACAGAGTTTAGTTCTCTGTTATATATCTGAGTGCGGCCGTTGGCCTACACTCACCTAATAAAGGTCGGAATCGGGTTGCTCTCACCAGGTGTGTTCTCTCTTCAACAGGTTCCACTAGATTTACCAAGAAGTAGCAGAAAAGTATGGCTCGATTATTGAAGGAAGTTTTTTTCACTCAGCGGCTTTTGCACTGGGCCCATAACCCAGAGGGTCTGCAAGAACCTGGCCTCTGCTGAGCAGGAAATGATGATCATTTCAGAGTGATTCCTCGGTGGTGGTTCTTATTATAGCAGAGTACATATACTTACAATACCACTAGTAACAGGAACAATAGTAGTATATAGAAAACTTGAAAATTAACATTTGTGTTTTCTAAATGGGGAATTCTTGTGAAACATTACCAATTAACATTCAGTTTCTAATGGATGAATTCCTGTGACTTTAACTTCTAAAATTTAGTTTCAAAGTGACAGTAAACATTACTGTACGGTACAAGTGTTGTCAGATCACAGAACTTGTAGTGACCTGTTAGTTTGACATTTTTTTAGTGACATTGTGTGTGTCAGATTCATGGTCAGTATTGGACTATATCCACTATTGGTGACCAGGTATCTGAACTATCCAAGAGCTATTGGAGGAAGTCGACATTTGGCCGGAAAGACGCATAATTTGGTGAGGTCTTCTTGTACTTGATCTATGGTGCTGTTGTGTGGCCAGTCCTGTGATGAAGCAGACTTTGCTCCTGAGCTGTTCGGTCTGATTCTGCATACACACTAGATTATACGACAGACATTCTACACATACACTTCGCACAAACCTGACACCTTTCTTCATTAAATTAATTTGTCATTTTTGTTAGATGCTAGTGTTGTGTAGTATGTTTTGGAAAAAATTGAGAGGGGGCATGGTCCAGTGGTAAGAGAGAGAGAGAGAGAGAGAGAGAGAGAGAGAGAGAGAGAGAGAGAGAGAGAGAGAGAGAGAGAGAGAGAGAGAATGATCCGAAGACTGACGGGGTGTTGTGGACAGAAATCCAGAAGATCCTCAAAATAATGATATGGGATATGGGGTTAAAAGAATGTGGGTGTTGATTCCCCTCACCCCAGGGACGACACTTATTACGACATTTGGTTAGTTGGATGGTTAGCTAGTTAGTTGCTCATCACTGCCCAATGTGAATATGGAACAGACAGGAGTCTCGGCAAGCCAACAGTCCGTACAGGTACACTGTGCATAATGCAGCCACCAAAATGCCGACACAAAAGTCATCCACGAAAAATACAGTTCATCGTCGATAGAATCGGCCGTCACTAGAAAGATTGGTTGGTTGGTTGGTTGATTGGTTCGTTGGTTGGTTGGTTGGTTAGTTGGTTGGTTGGTTGGTTGATTGGTTAATTGGTTGGTTGGTTGCTCATCACTGCCCAATGTGAAAATGGAACAGACAGGAGTCTCGGCAAGCCAACAGCCCACACAGGTACATTGTGCATAATGCCGCCGCCAGAATGCCAACACAAAAGTCCTCCACGAAAAAATACAGTTCATCGTCGATGGAATTGGGAGTCCCTAGAAAGACTTCATTGACCCGGGTTTTATCCCACATGACTTGGTTCTTTCCGCAGGGCAACCCGCCAAAAGCGCCGCACAAAGCACGAACTCCGTAGCTCCATCGACGATTTCCAGTCGAAAATGCAAACCAGTCAATTCAGCGTCAGCCGGTCGCCATTGTTCCGAACATGCAGTTCACGCTACAAACAACAGCCGACATATGTAAAAGCATTCCACACGAATTTCACAGCTCACAGTGTCGCGCCACGCACTCACTCAGTAGCAGGGCGACGGAACCATGTACTACCAGTCCAACATGAGAGAAATGCGAATGCAAACCGTAGCCACAAGCATAAACACTCCAGAGGCGTTGACGGTTCAATGCCTATCCGCCATGTTGGTTAAAGACTAGAACAGAACATTCCTGACATAACTCCATTGTGGAATTATGAAGTAAAAGACATTATGAATAAGAAAAAGAAAGCTTACAATTTTTGGTTAAAGAGTGGAATACAAGAAAATTATTCAGAATACAGACGAATCAGAGGAGAAACAATTAGAGCGATAAGAAGAGCTATGGCAGTTTCATGGTGAATGTTTGGGGGACAAATTTGGCAGAAGAAGAAAAGGCGGTAGTAAGAAAATATTACAAGAACGTAAGAGGGATAAGACAGCAAAATAAGGAATATAACCCAAAAGAAACACTAAATGATGAAAACAGGCCACTTATATTAGACGCCAAACTGGTCTTAGACGAATGAAGAAATTATTTTAAAGAACTGGTTAATTTCAGTAAAGCAGACAAACATGAAAATAAAATTATAAATAATACAGAAGCAGAGATAGATTTAGTAGAACCATAAATATTACTGGCTGAAGTAGAACAAGTGATTACAATGGAAACAAGGCACAAAGTTACACGTATTGGCGATTTACCTGTAGAAGCCATCAAAGCAGTTGGAGAAATGGGTCAGACGAATTTTCTAGATCGCCTGGTAGTCCAAGAAATATAAGATGATTGGCAAATCACCATAACTGTACCAATTTAGAAAATTAAAGGCAATAAGAAAGATTTCAATGATTATAGAGGAATCTCTCTACTTAGTCACGCAGCACAATGTATGCCAAAATCATTGAAATAAGATTAAGACCATTGCTGGAAGAGCAATTATCAGAAACCCAAATAGTTTTTAGACCAAACAGAAGATGCACCTGGCACAATGTTCACACTTAGACAACGACAGAAAAAGCAGTTGAACATCATAAGACCTGTAAGGTCGTATTTAGAGACTTGGAAAACGCTTTTTTTTTTTTAGAGAATTGACAGCAATATGCTATGGGATTGTCCAAGAAAATACGGAATCAGCAAACATCTAATTAATGTTTGCAAAAGTTTGCATAAGACAAGCACAAGTTGCGTAAGAACAAAGCAGGTACACCAAAACCTTCCAAAGTAAACGCCCCTACTTTTTTGCAACATACATTGACAATATATGCTGAGAAGCATCGATTCGGAGTAGAACAAGGTTGTGTACTTTTCCCCTCTTATTCATGACATATATAGACATTTGTAAAGAAACCAGAGCGAAGAAGACGATAACATTTCATAATTATTTGCAGAAGACCAAGTGTTAATAGCAGAAGATGAAGAGAGACTTTTGAACCATCTCAATGCAGGGAGGCCCCGCTATACGTCACTTCGGATTACGTCATTTCGCTATAACATCGTTTTCACAATGGGACATAACTTCACGTTACGTCGCTACTTTCCGCCATAACTCGTCACCAGTGTTGCTATGCTGCGTTAACGTCGCCATTTTACATTTTGTGCAGTGCGTTTTTCCAGGATTTTATCGTGTAATAACCCATAATTATGAGACTAAAGCGCAAAGTAAGTGCTGATAGTGTGGCTGGCTGTAAGAGAACCAGGAAAAGTGTTACTCTTGAGGTGAAGTTAGATGTGTTACGTCGATTTGAGGCTCGCGATCGGGCTGTTGATATCAATAAAGTCCATGTTTACCTCCAACCACGGTAAGGACAATTCGTGCAGGTGCTTACAAAATCAAAGAATGTGCTAAAAACTTAACACCTTTGAGTGCTTCCAAGATCACCCGTACCAGAAGTACTCTTATGGAAGCACTATTGGCCATCTAGATTGAAGACCAGAACCAAAACCAACAGAATATGCCTGTGAGCAAGATGGTTATCCAAGAGAAAGCAAAGTTTCTCTATGAAGATCTAGCTAAGAAAGCGGGAGAAAGCAGTACTAGTAGTGCTGATGATAGTTTTGGGTCGAGTCGTGGTTTTAATGCCTCTACGTCCCAATAACTCTACCACTCGCCCTCAAACCCACCTTTATTTAGCCAATAAATATCAACAACTATCAAAATAACCATTCATAATACACTGTATTTCATTTAATTTTATGGGAAATAGTGTTTCGCTATACGTCGTTTCACGTAAAGCCTCATTTTCCAAGAACGTAACCCCTGTATATGCAGGAGAAATATAACATGAAAATATGCATTAAAAAGACAGAGGCAATGGGGGATAAGCAATCAGACACCCTGTCATTAAAAATAAAGAACTTGAAAATAAAACAAACCAGCAAATTAAAAAAAAATATATTGTTAATTTTAACTTCAGATGGGATAATGGTAAGAGAATACAACACACACCGTTGTGCACAGGTAAGTCAGGTACTGGACAACTAGCACTACTTCTTTCACATAGAAAGATATCTCTAAGTACTAAACCAAATCTCATCAGAACTAATTTTTCGCTGACATTATGCTGTCAGTGTCATACATGGACAACTTGTCCGGTGTTGCCTTTTTGGATCTTCTTTGTCCATACTTTCTCGTTGGGTTGTTCATTTCTGAGGGTTGTTTGAAATGGAATAGAGTACATAGAAACAAGATGTGTGAAATCTTTAAACGATATGGGGTGGGTACACATCTAACAAACGGAGGACATGGAACCCTTCATCCTAAGATCCGCAGTACTCCATGATTGTATTCTTTCACCTCTCTTACTCATAACATATATAGAGAACATATTTAAAGAAACAAGCCAAATAGAAACAGCAACAACGCCGCATGAATACACAGAAGAAGAACCAACGTCAAATTACACCATTAAGGAACTCCTTTTTGCGGACGATCAAGCATTAATAGCAAAATCAGAAGCAGAATTACAAGTCCACATAAATAGTCTAAACGATGTGTGTAAGGAAGATAACATGAAAATTAACATCAGTAAAACAGAGGTATTGACTATAATCAACGAAGAAAAATATAACAACAATGATCCATCTAAATGAACAATCACTGAAACAAATAAAGAACAATAAGGCACACCAACTCATTTGACAAATGGCACAAATACTAAAAAACAAACACGTATTTGTAGACAATAAAAAGTACTCTACAACACAATCTTCCTTCCAGCTCTATGCTACCAATGACAAACTCGGACAATGATAGAAAAAGGGAAAAGAAGCATAACAACAACAATAACGGAAACGAGATTCCTGAGAAGATGCTCAACGTATCAAGAAGACAGAAAATTTGAACTTGTTAACCATTTTAATGGTGGATAGAGGGAATAACCAACTGACAGTATACCACAACAAGCAATGATGAACAGACCTAACGGAGTCCAAGGGAATCTCGATTATATGAAGCCCATAAACTGGCACTCTCCTGCTGTTTACGTTTCACCTCGACACCGCAAGGTACGAGAGGAACAAGATAAGATGAGTTGAGATGTGTGATTGAAATGGCAACAGCAGTAATTCTTTGTTTTCCATATCGTCTGAATACTTTTAAGAAGATATCGAGACATACTATAAAGTATGAATCACTGAGCCTCCACCCAACAGCTAAGAGTCATTTCCGCAATGGTCTGCTCGTCTGTCTTTCATAAAGCAACGACAAACCATTTCTGCCTCTTCTTAGAGTCTTGTGTACTGTTAATAACTTCTGATACTGTTGTTCCTCCATGCCATGTTGTCATACTGCTCAGTACCTTCTCTCTCACCTTCCCCTGCTCATCCTACTCTCCAACTTTCCTATTGTGACGACATACTCCAGTGTTCTCTTCTCACGATATGCCCAAAGAATGTTGACTGTCAACTTCTGATGCCAGTAACCAGTTCTCTTTGTGAGTTAGGAACATAACATGAAAATGAACATCAGTAAAACAGAGGTATTGACTATAATCAACGAAGAAAAATAAAACAACAATGATCCATCTAAATGAACAATCACTGAAACAAATAAAGAATAATAAGGCACACCAACTCATTTGACAAATGGCACAAATACTAAAAAACAAACAGGTATTTGTAGACAATAAAAAGTACTCTACATCAGAATCTTTCAAGATATCTTCATTGCTCTTTCTAAACGAATTACTCTTCACAGAAGATTAATCCATACTCTGTAATTATGAGGGAGAAAAATATAAAATATATCATCATCATCATCATCATCATCATCATCATCCGATGCCTTGCCGGCCGGCGTGGGTGATAATACCTCTCCACAAATTACGATCTCCGACGTAGTGTGTTGACTTTCTTCTGTGCCATGATGCAAGACTGTCAAGAATCTTCTTACTCTGTCTTCCTCTATCCCTCTTTCCGCAAATCTATGCGGTTGTCACATGTTCCAGTTTTTGTCCTCTCTTAACGTGGCCAAAAAAACGATGCCTGCCTCTTTCTGATGTTTGTGATAAGTATTCCTCACAGACTCAGCTTTCCTTAAAACGTCATGATTGCTTATTTTGGCTGTCCAATTAATTTTCAGCATTCTTCTATAAAACCACATCTCCGAGGCTTCCGTGTATTTATTTGTTCGCCTGTTTACCAATTGTCCAGGACTCACAGCCGTATTTACTTTGCATACAGGTGCTTGATGACGATCGGGCATCACCTGTAGCAGCATGATGCTTCTTGCCGGACGAAGCGACCCCATCGGAATCCCCCATTAACATCGTTATCTTGATCAGTTTTGTTTCGATGCAAGATTATCTTGGGAAAATACAGTGGTGGTTTCCCTTGCCTTCGCTGGTTTGTATATGGTTGATTCCACTAGCCTTTGTCTAAAGAGACATAACCTGCAAGGTAGAAAGGGGGGGGGGGGGAAGAGGTTATATATGATGCCTCTTACCGGCCGATGGCCACGTCATAGAGTTTTGAGGTATTTTATAGGTATAGCTGCCCCACCAACTAACTCGCCTCCTCTCAGTGACCACTGCCTGTGTTGAGGTATTTTATAGAGATAGCTGCCCCATCAACTAACTCGTCTCCTCTCAGTGACCACCGCCTGTGTTGAGGTATTTTATAGAGATAGCTGCCCCATCAACTAACTCGTCTCCTCTCAGTGACCACCGCCTGTGTTGGTTCACAGCTGCTTATTCAACATATTCACAGCTAAACCCTATACAAAATATTTAGAGCAGGGGTGGGCAAACTACGGCCCGCGGGCCGTATGCGGCCCGACAACTAATATTATGCGGCCCTCGATCACATTTAGAAATAAAAATTTTTACTTCGGTTTTAAGTTATTTTATTTATAGTGATGTTCCTAGAGAGGAAGGGCATTGAATGTGACTTTAATACTAACACTGTCAATAAAGAGTGGAAGTTAGACTTTATGTTTGCCATTGAAATTATGGAAAATTTCAATGAACTGAATGTCAAACTTCAGGGCAATGGTGTGTTTGCACATGAACTGTATGTACATGTAACATCATTTCAGGCACAACTCTCACTGTTGCAGATTTCAAGAATATTGTCAAAAATTGCAGCAAGCAATTACATACGTCTCATTAGAAATCAACAATTGTAGTGATAATGTAGTTGGTTTGTGTTTAAATTATAGCCAATGATAGATAATTTTTTTTTAAAATATTATAATAAAATATTTTAAAATCTTGTTAACAAATTAGTGAAAGTGTTTGTCCATATTGTAAATTATAATGTATAAGTGTATAAGTAACATAAAATTGCAGTAATTAGTTATTTATACTGTTTAATAACCTATAAATAATTCATAATTACTTATTGTGATAGGTTGCTGTAAAACGGCATACTACATATGCGCCGCCCCCCCCCCCCCAGTAGCTTTACATTTGTCAATGTGGCCCTATGCACAAAAAGTTTGCCCGCCCCTGATTTAGAGGATACTCCACCATCTGCCACCCGGTGGACGCTCCCAGTAGTAGAACATGCTCCTACCCCATACAACATTCGTAATCCCTTCGTCACAATGCCGGCTTATTCAATACCACCGGTGATCAGTACCGTATGAACATCAGACATGTCTATGGCAGAAACTGTGAAGATCACTTGACGGCCCACTCCACTTAACTCATATTAGCAATTCACAAATCATCAACATTCTTCAACTTCGCAACTTTCTCTTCTGCAATCGCGTTTGCTAGTGCGGGGGTGTCCACTTTCTATTTCCATGCCATCTAGGCCATATCTTCCGACTTTGACGGTTGAGGTTTCTTGTCTAGATTCATACTCCCATAGACAGGTTGTCTACGTGAGTTGTGGGCTCTGCCTGTCCATATTTGCTATCAAGCTCTGTTGTCCCAGCTTTTGTTCACATGAATTTCCACAAGACAGTGGTGGTTTGGTATTCGGTGTGTCCTTCACAGAGATTTCCTTCCAGGATTTTATGAGCTCCAGCAGCCCATTTCTCTCGAATTCAAATACCTGGGGAGACATTTTAAATCTCGTACTTCAGAGAGAGAGAGAGAGAGAGAGAGAGAGAGAGAGAGTTAGAGAGATATAGAGAGTTAGAGAGAGAGAGAGAGAGAGAGAGAGAGAGAGAGAGAGAGAGAGAGAGAGAGAGAGAGAGAGAGAGAGAGAGGGAGAGAAGGGGTTGACGGACACCACACACAGTTGTGTTGCAAACGCACCTCTGGAGTCCAAATATCTGCCGGATAAGTAGACATCTCTGAAACTGAGCAGTGCTGGACACTCAGTTCTTCTAACAGTTGGAAATTGTTGTCAAAACAGAGGTAACATACCCCTAGCGGATGTGGAAATTAAAGGGAAAACCACAGCAATATAAACCCTAGTTTCTATGAATTATAGGAGATCAGAGTCAGAGAAGAACGTTAATGGATGTCTTGACACAGCCTCATTCAGTAAGTATTATCAGGAGCCACAGACAATACTAGACCGTCATCAGATTACTGACGGCAATAATATCCTTTGATGTTGTTGATACCAGATGTTTCCAGTTATCATATCATGCTCTTTTGTTCAATGTACAAGTCTGCCTTCTCTTTTATTACGCTATCCTAATTTCCTAATTCACAGTTGTCTACAATGCATGATTTCCAAGTTTAGCATTCAAATCATAATGCGAAATGATGACGTAAACTGCAAGTTCAATGATCGAAACTGCGATTACACTTAAACTAGTGGGCCATTACTGTGTGTACATTTTTCTGGCGGACTCTCTCTCTCTCTCTCTCTCTCTCTCTCTCTCTCTCTCTCTCTCTCTCACTCACTCACTCTCTCTCTCTCTTTCTCTCTCTCTCACTCTCTCTTTCTCTCTCTCTCTCTCTCTCTCTCTCTCTCTCTCTCTATATATATATATATATATATATATATATATATATATATATATAGAGTATATATATATACACACACACACATTTACACACACGCACACATACGTACACACACACGTACACACACACACACACACACACACACACACACACTGGTGCAACATATCAAGAAGTAGATTTCTGTTTTTGTTCTCTGGCTTTGAACTCAAGCACAGTCCACACACGTGCTACTACTTCTAGTACACTGCACTGATGTTTGTGTGTAGATTAGCTTTCCCTATTACCAGTGTTCTTCGCCATTAAGCGAACCCATTCCGGCTTCTGGGGTACTTGCACTTTACGTCCTCAAGTCAAGGACGAGAAGTCGACGTTTTATTCGAACCGACTGATGTGGGGGTTGAAAGCCCTACATCGGTATCAGCACACCAGAAGTGCTCTTATCTATTTGGCAATGCTGATCTCCCGAAGAGGAAACGACACAGCATATATTAGTTTTGCCACTTTAACACTGTAGACCTGGTGAGCATGTCGTGAAAGGCGACTAAAGAAGGTTGGTCTCGCCTGGCTATATTACTTTGCTGAAAATAGATATCAGTCATCAGACCATCAACCAGAAATTGACCAACAAAAGCCGACATTATTCTACAAGTCTCAAGGACAACAGACAAAGAAAAAAAGATATAGTCATGGACGTATCAACCTATGGTAAGATTTAGTTAGTGGCACATCCTTTACAGCACGACGCAGTCAACCCCCTCTTTTTGGGGGGTTTGTTTATGATTTCTTGGCAAGTTTACGTTCAGTAGTTTGCCATTACTATCTGAACAACCCGCACTCATACCATTGTATGAGGCAACCAACGCTAGGTGGTCTGCTTCCAAATCGCCCACAGTTGCGTTTCGAACTCAGTATGCGGGATTACGAATTGCATTGGTAACTCCTTCGCCACAAGGTAAGAAATGTATCACGTAGCCACGATAACCTAACTCGCACCTGAATTGCTAATAAGCCCTTCCTACAAGACCTGGAAAATGTTAAAAGCAGCTCTAAAATTGAAACTCCCGATCAGTTTTACGGGAGTGCTCATTTTCTTTGCCAGAGCGATTCCACAGCCTTGCGTTTACTTTGTTTACCGAACTCCGCGCCAACGAATTACATCTTTTATGTACCCGTTAGTAAGGTATCACTTGGCTTCTGCCGGTAATCATCACATATTGATGTGTTCATCCCGAGGCCGGATCAATTTGTTTGCCAGCTGGAGACCACCCGGGATCTCGAGCATACCGCTAGCCACGAAGCTTTTATGTCGGACTTTTCATTAATACCCGTATGACCGGTCGGTAGAATTATCAACCGGGTGGCATAAACAAACGGCTCCGGTGTGACAATAAATACTCCCTCAAGGGAAGTAATTACTGTTACATTTCAAGTTTACCTGATCATCTCGTGAAAAGTGTGGAAGTGAAGTCATGCATGAAGTATACACATCACTGGATGAAGGTAATGCTTTCAACATCTGCCTGGAATTTAAACACGGCTTGCAGTCTTATGCTGGGATAGATGCGACGTGAGCAAATTCTAGACGGGGAAACTAATCAAGGAATGGCGAAAAGAGAATACGAATCTGCTTGTCTGGAATAGACTTTTACATCAGCAAAGATAACATAAACTGATTAAGTGACATGGGATGATTAATCGTCTGAAGCGACTTTCTGTTAGGGGTTTATATACAGTAGTTTTCCTTATGCATTCCCCTATAATTTGGTACATAATACAATATGTCTGCTACTATGTTAACAACTTTCAAGTCATAACTTTGACACCCCCTAATTCACATTTTCCGCCATCCATTTTTGTTAGGTTAAAACCTTTTTGCACTGAAACTGTTAAAGATAGCATGTCTACCGCTCACTCTACTGACCGATTAGATGACTATCAGAGTCAGAGTAAAAGACCTACATAGAGAGGGTAAAAACACATATGTGGATCTAAAGGGTCCATATAAAAATTAATCGTTAAGAAACAAAGTGGAGACCTAATCAACGCAAATATAACCACGAAGCTCAACGCAATAAAAGCTACATAAAAATGCAAGCGAACGTTTCGACCAAAGTTCATATCAACGAAAAAAAAAAAGCAATGATGCTTAGCTAGAAAACTGAAGTACCACAGTCGTAGATAAGTTATTACTTATCTGTTAACGTGAAAATCACTGAATGTCAGAAAGAGACTACTGAAATGTTATATAGCATTTGTTTTGCTGTATGGCATGGAAATGTGGAAGGTAAACGAAGAAACTAACAACTTGGAAGCAACAGAATATTATGGACTGTCTTGAGTAACTAATAACGATTGTCTTGAAGAGGCTAAAGAGTGACAGCAGCACATTGTACAGACTGTAAGAAAAAGATAAATAGCATTCTTTGGTAATGTCATGAAAAGAGTTAGATAGTTGCATATCCTTTGCAGGAAGTAGCAGTCAACCCCAACATTTGTTGGCTGTTCGTGATTCTTGATCAAGTTTATGTTCGATAGTTTGCCATTGCTTTCTGAACAAGCGGCACCCGAACTGCGTCCGTAACCCCCTCGCCACGGAGCCGAGAAGAGAGTTATTAGAAAATATAGTGATGACTGGAGAGATCAGTGGCAGAATAACCGGCAGCAGATGGAGAGAAGTGGTGCCGGATGTAGAAAATATAGTGATGACTGGAGAGATCAGTGGCAGAATAACCGGCAGCAAATGGAGAGAAGTGCTGCCGGATGTAGAAAATATAATGATGACTGGAGAGATCAGTGGCAGAATAACCGGCAGCAGATGGAGAGAAGTGGTGCCGGATGGACTGATATGACGGCATAAAGAAATTCATCAGCAGAGTTGATCCAGAACACCAAGGACCGAGATCTGTGGAGAACGCCTCCGCCAGCTGGCAAGGCGCATGGTGATGATGAGCTAGATTGTGGCCCATTAATGTTCGATGCCCATACTTTTTGTCTTTACATGATCAATTGTATCTGTATTATCTCATTCTATGTAATTTAGATCTATTTGTGTCCTTCCTAAGATCAAAACCTCAGATTTGTTTTGTTGTTAATAAGGTAGTTGCATATCCTTTACAGAACGTTAAGTCAACACCAGCATTTCTTCTTGTGATCTCTTGACAAGTTTACGTTCAATAGTTTGCCATTGCTTTCTGGACGACAGCACACATACCATTTCGTAAAAAAAAAAACGCAAGGAGTTCTGCTGCCAAATCGCCCGCAGCTGTATTTCGTTGTGTTGTGGTTTACCTTATTTGGGCATTTTTACCTTACGTTAATTGGTAATTTTGCCTTAATTCACCCCAAACAAACGTCATCAGCTATATTTAGGGTCACCAGCTATATTTAGCATTGACGGTGATCTCCTGTGTTCGGGTACAGTGCGTGTCAGTGCGTTTCAATTGTCCCATAGTGTTTCTTTGGCTTTGGCAACCGTTTCTCTCTCTCTCTCTCTCTCTCTCTATCTCTCTCGCTCTCTCTCTCTCTCTCTCTCTCTCTCTTTCTCTCTTTGTGCGTGCGCGCGCGCGTGTGTGTGTGTGTGTCATCATGAGTTTTCTGGAATTGGCAGCAGTTGTCCACGACAAGCAGAGTAGCGTTGCTTTTCTGCAGCATCATGGCATCTTACATTCTGCTAGACACTGTTCTCATAATCATGTCATGGTGCTATCGCTGACTGAGCGTCAGGACAGATGGAGATGCCGACATTCACCATGTATGTCGGCAGGACATCCCGCTGAGACAAGGCACATGGCTGCAAGGCTCGCGTCTCCCATACAGACAGATCATCATTCTTTTCCTATACTGCTGGTCTCAAGAGTTGACAAGCATTTAATTTTTCCAGTTACAGTTGGGGGATGTCGCCGAGAGCAACTGTTGCACGCCGATAAAATTGCGCACCGAGCTACGGCGCAACAGAGGGAACCCCTGGATGTGACGTCATACACTGGGATTCCGTTTTATTTTTTTTTTTTTTTTTTTTTTTTTTTTTTTTTTTGTGAATTAAGGCGAAAGTACTCGTTAATTTAGAATTATTATTGTTATTATTTTCCTCTCTGTAATTTCTGTTAACAGGGTGTGAGTCCATTGTCAGGTATGTACACCGTGTCTGTGTTTGTTTGTTTTTCTCTCTTTTTCGTAGGAGTCACACACACCTGTGTCTGTCCCATATTGCCATATCCTCTGCAGCCGTTATCTTTCTTATAACTTTTGTTAGTTGATGAGGACTTTGGTGGAAACGTTCGTCTGTTTTTGTGGGTGTCTTTCCTTTCGTCGAGTTTCCTGATAATATTTGTGTGTTCCTTCCGTCCCCGGAATCAGCTACAATGACATATTTTACTAGCCAAATAAACGGTACTTAGCTGGGAAACATGGATCTCTGTGCCTGTATTCTTATAACACACGCACGGATACGCGCACGCACGCGCGCGCGCACACACACACACGCACACGCACAAAACAATATATTTACCGTTTTGTTCCTCAGAACACAAAACAAAAGTATGTCTTTGTATCCTAGTTGATAGGTAGATAATTAGATGTGTGTATTAGTAGCCAGCCGGTTTCCTTAGCGAAGGTGTTAACGACTTTCTCCGTAATCCCGTGTATCCACGTGAGGAACACAGCTTCACGAGATTCGGCAGCGGATCTCGTCGCCTTGGTTACTTACGAGGTATGTAAGACGGTTACTTAGAAAGCAATGTCAAACTACTGAGCTTAATCTTGCCAAGAACATCAACAGCCACTGAAAAATGCTGGTGTTGACTGCAGCGTCCTGTGAGGGATATGCAACTTTTTTTAAAAAAATAGTAGATAGTTAGTAGATCGGTTGGTAGGTGCGTTGGGTGGTAGAATTTTGGTTATGTAGGTAGGCAAGTAGCTGGTTGAACAGTTAGGTAGGTACGGTGGTAGCTAGACTTTATATAAGTGCAAAGCTTAGTAAGTATATAGGTGGGACCTTATTTTAGGTGCGTAGGTTGGCGGGCAGGTGGATAAAATGAAAGGTAGCTGTTTTAGACATGTTGGTAGGTGCATTGACAGACAGGGTGTAGTGTTCGTATTAGATGCGCTGGTTGATAGGTAGGTAAGTAGTAGGCAGAGAGGTAAGTAAGAAGATAAATGGGTCATTATACAGAATAGTTACAAAGATATAAGGAATACTAACATGATAGGGAATAATTTTTAAAAAGCTTGTATTGGAAACAAGTAGCATTAATTAAACATGGAAAATAAAATAAGCAATTATGAACCAAAAAAAAATAATAATAATAATGAGTAATACATGGACGTAAGACAAAGATAATGAAATTAAACCAAGCAAACAACAACCCGATCTCCCACTGTTATGAGTGAACCCCCACTTTAAGAGGCTGAATCATACACCTATTTGAGAAGCAATGTAAACAAAACTAGGGGAACAAACAGAGATATTCAAATAAGAATACACAAGGCAAGAGGAGCTTTCATAGCAGAGAAATTTGTGGAATTTAATTAAAGTTAAACTTAGCAGCAAACGTAGTATTTATAACTGCATTATTAAATCGGTACTACTTTATGGGTCGGAAACATAGAGAACAACTAAAAGAATTACAGAGAAACTACAAACATTAACTAATTGGTACTTTTGCAGAAAAGTGGGAATAAAATGTTATGACATGATCACGAATGTAGAGCTCACGGAGAGAGCTAGACAAATTACAGTGAACCAAGAGGTGGGGAAATGACGCTGGTGCTAGGTAGGACACACACTGGGAGACACCTGAAGACAATATAGCCAGACATTGTCTTGTCTAGAACCCAAAAGACAAACGAAATAGCGGAAGACCTAAAACACTTGGAGAAGAGAATTACATACAGAAATGTATAATATTGGGAAGACATAGAGTGGCTGCAGGAGACAGTAAAAGATTGACATGCTTTAGTTGAGAGTCTATTTTCCAGTGAATGATAAAGAGCAGAAGAAGAGAAAGAAGAAGAAAGGAAAGACATGGGTGTGTTTTCTCAACGAATCACTTCTCTCTCTCTATAACGAAATAATAATGACAATAAACTAGACTATGTACACGAGTTGGGGGTTACATTATAAGCAGCCTGCAGTATGCAGCTAACAGTAGTAATAGCTGAAAGTGCAGAAGATTTGAAACAACTGTTGGACAGTGTATTTATAAATAGAGAATCAACTAAGCGACTGTAGCTGAATGTCACGTAAACAGAAACAATGATTATGTAAGACGTTTACTGTATTCGACGAACAATTACTGTTTTCTCAAATATATCGAAGTAATGTCGATTACGCGATTCCAGCCGATGCTACGCAAACAGAAGGACTTCCTTTTAAATCCTAGGCTACTGTAGGGATAGCATGCTCCACATTATAACAATATCAGTGACTGTGTATTTAGTATTTCAGTCGTTTATTCATTTATTCATTTCATATAATACATAACAATGAATATGCACACATAAATAATAACATCAAAATATGATATTCCAATAAACTCAAACACGTTTACTCCTGTTAATAAATTCGAATGTTTGAAGCCTATCATACAATCCTTGCCAAGAAATCACAAACAGCCAAACAATTATGGGGTTGACTGCGACGTCCTGTGAAGGCTATGCAACTAAATTTTTTTAAATCATAAAATCAAACAGAAGATGGTTGGCCGCGATTAAGAGCAGAACAAGAATAGACAATTAAACATATCTTTTGTAGTAAGTCACTTTCATTGATTGTCAGAGAGTACAGAAAGCGTTATATCGAACCTGTTCTGCTGTATGGCAATAAATCTTGGTATATAAACAAACAAATTACTAAGAACATGGAGGCAGCTAAGAATGGTTCTCAGACTATGTTGCTTATACGTTTGGCTGCCATAGTAACTAACGATGGTGGGAAACGAACAACAGACGGATAGACTGGCTGGATCTGCACCATTTGGTGGGGGAATTGGTGCATGATAAAGCAGATGTGGTCAGAAGCCCTTTGGAATCGTGTGAATAGTGCAGAAGAACGGGTGGATCATCACGGCTCGGAGTAAATGGTGCTGCCGGGAATCACCAGAGGATCTGGTCACACTCAAAACTCCGAGAAAAGGTCAGACGGACATATAATCAGTCTGCTACTGGTACCATTAGTATTGGACTCTTCGATGGCTGATGCAGATGAGGATGGAGCACGTATGGAAATGTCCAGGTTGCTTTGATGTCGATTCTGGACTCAACTCCACACAACTCTGATAACTAAGAACGATTCCCTTGGGTTGGGGGAGGGGGGACTATCAAAGTAGGGCACCGTACGCAACAATTAGAAGATAAACAGTGTTCTTTGATTTATAATGAGAAGAGAGGCATTGGAGAACATCGCGAAGACAGTAGGTGATACAGGATGGTTTAAGACGGTGTCCAGGAGAAATATCATCGACATAAATTATACAGAACACAATAGACCGAGATATGTGAAGAGACATGAACACCTACGCCATCTGGCAAGGCACATGATGACGATAGTGATGATGTGTGTAGGTAAGTAGATTCGTAGCAGATAAATTATATAGGTAGGTAGATATTTCACAAGCATCAAGTGATACCTCTTCAATGAAGGCAGGCTGTGATCAAGCACCAATAAAAAGGCTATGGTAGATATAACGATTCAAACTGCTGCAAGGAGAGAGGTGTGTCGCCATGAAGGCGTGGTCAAACTATTAAAATCTCTCTCTCTCTCTCTCTCTCTCTCTCTCTCTCTCTCTTGAGAGAGAGAGAGAGAGAGAGAGATATGTCTCCGTGGCGAAGTGGTTAGGCTGTCCGCCTCACGACTTGAAGGTGCGTGTTTGTTTTCGGACCGCGTCATTCACACCACAAGTATATTTTTTTTTAAAATCCCGGAAGCCACTGGGGTCATCGAATTCAGTGCTTTGTGCAATGTTCTCAGCAGCTGGTTTGCGGTGATACGGAGAGACACCGAGCCATGTGGTGTAAAATCCGGTGAAATAAAGCCATCCTCTCGCCTTTAATCTTGAATCAAACCGGTATCCCCTCTACTCTCCCCTGTCCCTGTATCCTCACTTTAAAAAAAAAACGTACACCTGAATATCCCGGTAACATATATTTACATGTGTAAATATTGAGAATTCAACTCCAGCTTAGGAATATAAAATCCGTTATAAGAAGTGCTCATTGTAATATTTGCTAGTCCCTTTGTGAAACGCCGGCGTGTCAGAACGTGTGTCTGGCTGTGTTACTCTTTCACAAAGGTGACTATTCAAGCGAACGTCCCTGAACGACCACATAACACACACTGAATTTTAAATACTGGACCACTTGAAGTTGTCTTCTTAATTCCTATTGTTAAATGTTGATTTAGTTGCGACAAGACCTGGTTAGCGATTTCTGACAATGTCATCACAGAAAGGGGGGGGGGGGAGTATTTACTTTGTATTCTGTGGGAGTCACCGATCTTGGAAGTGAATTCGTTGACCTCAATGTCTTAATTTAGAAATGTGGTTTTTTATACTGTTGAACAGCTTTGCTGGATTTTGTAGTGGTGGCGGTGGTATGTATGTGTGGAAAGGTGGGGGGGGGGGGGGTGTTGTTGGATGGGATTCTTTAATATATCCATTAATCCATCCATCCGCCCGTACACACATTCGACCCATACATCCACCTACCGATCCACCTACCCATCCATCCGTCCATCCAAACATCGATCCATCCAACAACCACCCCCCTCTCTTTCCACGCACACACACACACACACACACACACACACACACACATATATATATATATATATATATATATATATATATATATATATATATATATATATATATATATATATATATATATGCGGGTGGATGGATGGATCGATAGACACACACGCGCACAGACGAATTATAGGCTGCATGATTTGACTTTACGGTCGGACAGTCAGACAGAGTGACGAATGGATGAATGGAAGAATGGATGGGCAGGAGGACGGAAAGACAAACAAACATAAATGCAGACACATAGACAGACAGTTTGAGAAATCAGCTTCTTCATCTGCCGAAGTCAACAGTGCAATCATAGTGTCTGGTCCTCACTCCGTATTACCTCTCATCAGTCTGTCTCTATAACTCTGTATCTATCAGTCTGTCAGGTGTGCAGCCAATAATTTATAATACTGATGTCATGATGTCAAACTGTCTATAATCTTCTCTCTTGGTGTCCTTCTGCTTCTCTTCAACTCCATGTTCCTATTGTGACGACTATACATACATACAGTGTACGGATATTTTGCCCTGTCCATGCGGGTGTACGGGGGAATGAACAGGCTGATAGGCTAGCAGGGAATGCACCTCTTGGTGGTATCTTGCCTATGGACTAGGGGGAGGTGATCGTGCTCTTGTTTGACCAGGTGGAGAAGGCGGGGGATCAGATTGAGAACCCATATGTGGATAGAGTGAGATTGCGGGGAATCGGCAGGGGTTCTAGAAGAATTTCAAACTGAGAGGGAAGACCAGGAGAACATTTAATCAGATAGCGGTGGGAACGATTAGTAGTATGACTCTTCGCTGGCTGTTGAACGAGGGGACTGAGCACTATGGGAATGTCCTGAGTGCAGTGATGTCGGTTCTTGATTCAACTCAACTGAACAACTCAACTTGTGACGACTATCTTTCCCCTTCTCGTGACATGCCCAAAAAATGTGCACTGTCGTTTTCTGATGCAAGTAGTCAGTTCATTATGTGAGTTAACTTCTCTTCAGATATCTTCGTTGCTGCTTCCATCAGCCCACTATTTTCTCGTAGTTCTGCTATAAAACCACATCCCCACAACCTCCACATAATTCTTCACATCAAAACAATGTATTACCTTTGTGAATGTAAACACAGAAACCACAAACAATATGTTGCATGAAATATTGCCTGGCATAATTCGCTGTACAACGAAAGGAGATGAAGCCTTGTTACAAACCTTTGAGAACAAAATTTTAAGACGCATCTTTGGACCCATTAGGGATACACAAAGTGGAGAGTGGAAAAGAAGAAGTAACAAAGACATTTATGATCTGTTTAAGTCCCCGCTAATCACTGGTATCATGAAGGCTAATAGACTACAATGGCTGGGGCATATAGAAAGAATGGAAGATAATAGGGAAACAAAACTCGCTTACACTCAGGAAATAAATGACCGTAGACCCCGAGGTAGACCAAGAAGACGGTGAAGAGATAATACATGTACAGACCTACAAGCACTTGGAATCAACGACTGGCAAGAGAAGGTCCACCAGAGAGACGAATGGAGACGTATTGTATTTGCAGCAAAGAACCTCAATGGCTCGGAAAGCTGAAGAAGAAGAAGAAGAATATTTCGCTGCATCTCGCCAGGGGCATACTGTAGAGTTACATATCATATGAGGTGAATAAATAATAATACTTGAGCTGAAACAATTAAAACAAACAGTCACAGGTATTGTTGGAATGTGGAACATCTCTTATTCTCATGACAATTTCAAATTTAGACGAACTCTTTCTGTTTACAGACAACCGACTGGAAACGCCTGGAAAGACACCAGGATACAAACCTGGATGGCTTGGGCACATGAATTGTTCGTGGCAAGAACACAGACGGGATTCTCGTGTAAGATATGGAACACCAATCACGTTTATCACCGTAGAACATGATGATGATGATGATAATGGATGATGACATCTGTATGGTTGACCCACCTTCCTCAAATGGGAACAGTATGAGTGTCATCCATCCATCCATCATGTGCCATGCCGATAGGCATGGGCGGTCATGTTCTGCCATCTCACTCGATTACTAGAGTCGTGGATCAGCTCCGTGTTTCTGTCTCGACCATGTCACGTGGTCAAGCCATCCAGGTATTTACTTTTCGGTCTTCCCCTTGCTCTCTTCACTTCGATCTTGCCAGTTGTCACCAAGTTCTCCAAGTCATTTCTTTTCATAACATGTCCAAATAATTTTGACTGTCTCCGTCTAATGACTAATCAGTGTACGATCTTCATTTGTTTCTTGAAGGACTTGTTCATTTGTTTTTCTGTCTATCCATGGTACTCTTTGCATTTTCCTCAGAAATCACATTTCCACAGCCATCAGATGTTTTTCAGATTGGCTGCTCATTGTCCACGCTTTATATCCATACGAAAGTATAGGTTCTATGTAGCAATGCAACACTCTTTTTCTCGTTTCAATTGATATCTTCATAATTTGCTAGAAATTAGGAAGAAAAAAGACAATAGATATAGCTATTTATCGCATCACGCCAATTCTTAATCTAGTATATGTAAAGGGTTGACAGCATTAGAACAATGCCTGACATAGTTACATATACTTTTGATTTTAAAGTAGTTAACACTTTCCGAACTTTAAGTTAACCTTTACATGAGAAATTCCAGTATAATATATCTCTTTGGTTCTGCACATCTGACACTACATTCTATATTCATTTAAGAATTACCTGTTTACCGGCACCTTGCCGCCTTGACAGACGATAGTTTGTCAAATGGAGTTATATCTCTCTATAGCACAAAGCCTGGGCTGAATTTGGAGACCATGTGTTTCCTATGCAGTATGATCCCTCTCTCGGCCTGCCTAGTTTACTGCAGACTACAGGTAACGCCAATACGTCTGAAACAAGACAAGCTGCAGAAGCTGCCGGATCAACAAAGCAATACTCTAACTGCCCGCCTGTCATTAGGTTGCATTTCCTCGCACTAGGGTAAGGCTTGTACCCTTCTAATTGCACTCCTCAGCCCGAAGTCATTGACACAATGTGAGATGTCGGAATCGTTGAGCGCCGCCCAACATTCGGCGCTAACAGAAGGCTAGATAGTACTGACTATTGTCATATTGCAGCTCAGTTATGTCTGACTAAGACCTGATTTCATCTGAATGACTTGTATAAGACTTGACTAAATATTTAATTGATATTTTCAGAGTAGGGTACTATTATACGTCGTCTCTTGTGTGGCTAAGTCTCTGTGACCTTCTAACTTGAAAGGCCATAAGGATAAAATACTAATATGAAAGATTAAATTTCTGCGTGTCTGGGCCAATGAAAATATTACATTTCTCCTTGTCTGGGACAACGAGCAGATTACATTTCTGATTGTCAGGCTCAGTGAAGATGTGGGAGGACTATAGCAAAGAAAGCTATGTTTGCTATGTATGTGACGGCAACAGATGAGAGGATTAAGGCAGATTTTCCGAAGATCTTTCTGACTACAGCAAATCAACACAGGTTGGTTTGTGGGTGGGTTGGTGGGTTGGTTGGCTGGGGAATGCTCTGAAAGACTGACCTTTACCTCTTAAGTTCGATGTATTTTAGTACAGGTTTCTAATGAGTGAGGTTAGAATTATGACTTTTCTTCGTACCCAGGATTGAAGAACCAGCTCAAGGGGACTGTGTTGCCAAACTCCTCTTCTCCTTCTAAATCCGAAATCATCGAGATATGGAAGACCAGTAGTGAAATGTCTCACTTTTGGAGAATATACTGGACACAGCATTTCGATTCTATGTGTTTGTGTGTGTTGTTTGATCTATGCTGGTTTAATATAACATTCCGAGACCTATGGCGCTATCTCAGTGGTTAGATACGAATTATGTCAGTATTCAATAGTTGTGTGTTCATGTGTATGATAGACCTGGCTAATGAAGACACCGTTTTTAGAAGTGTCTAGTTGGTCATGCGTCGAAGCAAACTTATACCTGCAGCGAGGCGCCGTCGTCATTTGGAGGTAACGAGATCCAATCCCGGCCAGTAACTACAACTTTTTAATTGTTATGTCTAGTCTCTACTTCCTTCTTCTCACTTCTATGAGAGCCAAACAATACATGTGTATTTATTTATGAACTGCACTTGTGGAGAGGCATCTTAAAGTGTAATCTGGTCTTTGTTCAGCTCATTATGTATAGAAGGCAAGCTGAGATCAGACCTGGGTGGTAATGTTTCTTCCACAGGTTTTAGATATGTTATTGTAAGCAGACTCCAGCCAAATGCCCAGAAGGAAACTACAAAGATAATGCACCCACAAAGATAATGCCTCTACAAACATAATACCTCTACAAAGATAATGCCTCTACAAAGATAATGCCTCTACAAAGAAAATGCGGAGAATGAGAAATATAATTATCTGTCCTAGTGAGAAATCGGAAATAGATAGCTTTGTCCTAGTGAGATGAGATAGATGAGTAGCTATGTCTTTGTGAGATGAGATAGATGAGTAGCCATGTCCTAGTGAGATGAGATAGATGAGTAGCTATGTTCTATTGAGATGAGATAGATGATTAGCCATGTCCTAGTGAGATGAAATAGATGAGTAGCTATGTCGTAATGAGATGAGATAAATGAGTAGCCATGTCCTAGTGAGATGAGATAGATGAGTAGCTATGTTCTAGTGAGATGAGATAGATGATTAGCCATGTCCTAGTGAGATGAAATAGATGAGTAGCTATGTCGTAATGAGATGAGATAGATTAGTAGCTATGCCCTAGTGAGATGAGATAGATTAGTAGCCATGTCCTAGTGAGATGAAATAGATTAGTAGCCATGTCCTAGTGAGATGAGATAGATGATTAGCCATGTCCTAGTGAGATGAAATAGATTAGTAGCCATGTCCTAGTGAGATGAGATAGATTATTAGCCATGTCCTAGTGAGATGAAATAGATTAGTAGCCATGTCCTAGTGAGATGAGATAGATGATTAGCCATGTCCTAGTGAGATGAGATAGATTAGTAGCCATGTCCTAGTGAGATGAGATAGATTAGTAGCCATGTCCTAGTGAGATGAAATAGATGAGTAGCTATGTCGTAATGAGATGAGATAGATTAGTAGCTATGCCCTAGTGAGATGAGATAGATGAGTAGCCATGTCCTAGTGAGATGAGATAGATTAGTAGCCATGTCTTAGTGAGATGAGATAGATGAGTAGCCATGTCCTAGTGAGATGAGATAGATGAGTAGCTATTTCCTAGTGAGATGAGATAGATTAGTAGCCATGTCTTAGTGAGATGAGATAGATGAGTAGCCATGTCTTAGTGAGATGACATAGATGAGTAGCCATGTCCTAGTGAGATGATATAGATTAGTAGCCATGTCCTAGTGAGATGAGATAGATTAGTAGCCATGTCCTAGTGAGATGAGATAGATGAGTAGCCATGTCTTAGTGAGATGAGATAGATGAGTAGCCATGTCCTAGTGAGATGAGATAGATGAGTAGCTATGTCTTAGTGAGATGAGATAGATGAGTAGCTATGTTCTAGTGAGATGAGATAGATGAGTAGCTATGTCTTAGTGAGATGAGATAGATGAGTAGCTATGTTCTAGTGAGATGAGATAGATGAGTAGCCATGTCCTAGTGAGATGAGATAGATGAGTAGCTATGTCTTAGTGAGATGAGATAGATGAGTAGCCATGTCTTAGTGAGATGAGATAGATGAGTAGCCATGTCCTAGTGAGATGAGATAGATTAGTAGCCATGTCTTAATGAGATGAGATAGATGAGTAGCCATGTCCTAGTGAGATGAGATAGATGAGTAGCCATGTCCTAGTGAGATGAGATAGATTAGTAGCTATGCTCTAGTGAGATGTGAGATATAAGTAGCTATGTCCTAGTGAGATGAGATAGATTAGTAGCTATGCCCTAGTGAGATGAGAGATATAAGTAGCTATGTCCTAGTGAGATGAGATAGATGAGTAGCCATGTCCTAGTGAGATGAGATAGATGAGTAGCTATGTCCTAGTGAGATGAGATAGATTAGTAGCCATGTCCTAGTGAGATGAGATAGATTAGTAGCCATGTCTTAGTGAGATGAGATAGATGAGTAGCCATGTCTTAGTGAGATGAGATAGATGAGTAGCCATGTCCTAGTGAGATGAGATAGATGAGTAGCTATGTCCTAGTGAGATGAGATAGATGAGTATCCATGTCTTAGTGAGATGAGATATATGAGTAGCCATGTCCTAGTGAGATGAGATAGATGAGTAGCCATGTCCTAGTGAGATGAGATAGATTAGTAGCTATGTCCTAGTGAAATGAGAGATATAAGTAGCTATGTCCTAGTAAGATGAAGTAGATAAGTAGTTACGTTCTAGTGAGATGATTCAGGTAAGTAATTGTGTCCTTGAAGATGAGACATTTTGCCATTGTTTATGTTTTGTATTGACAGTGTGTGTTCATTCATTCAGAAGTATGTCCTTTGCAGAACCTCCCCCCCATAACAACCTTCCGAAAAATTCTCGGTCACAAGCAAGATATCCCGCGTCCGATACACCCATCTGGAGATCATCCGCCACACCCTGCACACATCTTCTCTCTGGCCTTCCTCTTCCTCTCTTCCCGGGCATATACCCCTCTATTATTATTCTCTCCAAGCTTTCATAACGTGTCACGTGACCAAAGATTTCAATTTTCTTTGTTTTATCGTCTTTAGTAACCAACTTTCTTCAATATTCAGATCTTGTCGTATGAATGCATTTGTTTTTTTTTTGTATCCAATATATTCTTAGAACTGGTCTATAATATATATATATATATATATCTTCTTATATATAAAAGGCGATCTTCGTCCGTATTTATGTATCTATGTATGTCCTTTATGCGCTCGCGAACGGCCCATCCGATTGAGATGAAATTTTCTATACGCCTTTCTTTCATTCCAGAGCTGCCAACTGTGATATTTTTTTAGTGTGAAATCGCCTGCTTACCCAGTATTATTTCATTTTTCATTTTTCATTAAAATTTCATATATCTCAGGGGACCTAACTCTGTAAAAGTTATTTCAAGGGGCATAACTTTTCTGTATAACTTATAGTCATATTGTGGCATCATTTTCAAAGATTTATAAACTCTTTGTCCATAGTTATGTACCGGCATATGAGTTATAATAAATAATGATACAATCTATAAGGTATTTTCAAAGTTTTCATAAAAATAATGCACAATGCATAACATTGTAACTCATCTTTTTTTGCTTAAGAAGTTACTGTAGTCATGCAGGTGATTAGAAAGCGTTTTCATTAAAAATAATGGATGGTGTGTGGAAGGGAATTTTTTTAAGTTACTTTTTTTGTTGTATGAATTTAATGAGACGCTACCCGCCAGGAGCTGGGCGAAGTCACGCCGGGTCAGATAGATAGACAGACCCACCTTTTCGCTGCAGTTGTCTACTCCTCCTTTTCCTTCTTCTGCTGATGCTGCTGCCGCCGCTCCATTTACCCAAGTTAATTGTTGGGGGAAGATGTAAAGATCTTTCAAGTGCTCTTTCTAATGCTTTTTGTAAGTTGGTCTTCGTTTATCTAAGGTTGTTCTAACTGCAACCAATAAATGATTAGACAGACAGGCAGACAGACAGACAGAGAGGGAGGGACGGACAGACAGACAGACAGACAGACAGACAGATAGTCGGTAACGGGAACGGGAACTTATATGACTACTTATATGAATTAAATGAGATGCTCCCCACCAGGGTCTGGGCGAAGCCGGGCCAGGTCAGACAGACAGACAGACAGACAGACAGACAGACAGACAGATAGACAGACAGACAGACAGACAGACAGACAGACAGACAGACAGACAGACAGACAGACAGACAGACAGACAGACAGACAGACAGACAGACAGACAGACAGTCGGTAACGGGAACGAGAACTTATATGACTACTTATATGAATTAAATGAGATGCTCCCCACCAAGGACTGGGCGAAGCCGGGCAGGGTCAGCTAGTATATATATCCATCATGTGCCATGCCGGTAAGCGTGGGCGGTCATGTTCTGCCATCTCACCCGATCACCATAGTCGTGGATCAGCTCCGTGTTTCTGTCTCGACTATGCCACAAGGCCAAGCCATCCAGGTACTTGCTTCTAGGTCTTCCCCTTGGTCTGTTCCCCTCGATCTTACCAGTTGTCACCAAATTCTCCAATCCATTTCTTCTCATAACATGTCCAAAAAATTTTGACTGTCTACGTCTAATTTCTCTAATCAATTTACGATCTTCATTTGTTTCTTTTATATATATTCAAAGGCATTTATGCGCTGTTCAGCTTGTTTAGTAAGTATGCAGGTATCACGGGCATGTGTTACAAGGGGAAAGATACATACTCTTTAGAATGAATTTTTATAATCTATCTGTCCCACGTCACGATTTATTCAGTTGTTTTAGTGTTTGAAGAGCAATAGATATTCGCCTTTTAATTCCTTTCATTGTGTCACCATGATTGGTAATTAATGATCCAAGATATCGTAAATTTTCCACCACCTTCAAGTTTTCCTCATTAACATATATTTCTGTCTCCATATTAGTTGTATCTGTATGCACTATCTTTGTTTTGCTATGTTAAGGTATAAGTTGGGATTTTTACTATTCTTTTGGGTTGAGGTTATTAGTTTGTTCTATACCATTCTGTGATGTCGATAGTAATACTGCATCATCAGCAAATCAAATCTCTAGTATTTCATGACCATCGATATTTAGGACATCATATTGCTTCTTGGTTATATAATCTCTGACATTTCTCATTATATTTTCAGTGTGTGTATAAGAGTTTATGTTGCCAGTGTATAAACAATAGCTGATGTACTGCGAAGTGTTCCTGAATAAACGTGATTATTAACAGGACCTGAAACAAGTAATGACCATCACAAATGTCTGTCAGTGTAATCTTCACTTGGATTCGTAACCAGTCGGTAAAAGGGGCAGCTCTTCTACATATTTAAAAGTTAATCTGACCACAAGAAGCATAGTGCAAAATTTCATTAACGTACTAAGGACATCAATGTTTGACTTGTATAGAGACAAGCGGTACGAGGGCGAGTCAATAAGTAAGTCACACAGTTCTGTGGGATGGCAGGTAATGTAGTTGGTGTTTTATACAGGTGTCATTAGGTGACAGCAACATCTAACTTTATATTAAAGTTTATCAGGTAACGATAGGTGTCAGGCACATGCGCAGTGCATAAACAAAATGGCAACTGTACTTACGGAGTGTACAACCAAAGAGCGTGCTGTTGTGCATTTTTTGTGGGCAAAAGGACTGCCTGCAAAGGACATTAATAAGCAAATACTTCCTGTTTATGCTGACAAATGTTTTTCCCGTAAAGCGGTGCATAGCTGTGTAGAAACATTTTCTCAAGGGAGCTCTAAGATTGTTGATGAAATCCGATCTGGTCGTCCTGTTGAGATTGCAACAGAAGCATCCGTGCAGCAGAGGAGATGATTAGAGGTGACAGGCGAGTTTCGATAGACTGTAGCATCGCAATAGGGTGCTCATATGGTTCAGCGTACAGCATTATGCATGATCGATTGAAATTTCCAGGACTGTTGACTAGAGGAGTGTTCCTTCTTCATGACAATGCCAGACCACATACGGCTCGATTCACTCAGGAGAAAATTAACCAACTAAGGTGGGAAGTTCTGGAACATCCACCTTACAGCTCTGACTTAGCCCCTAGCGATTTCCACCTTTTTGGTCCACTGAAAACTCACCTTGGTGGGAGACATTTCGGTAATGACGCAGAAGTTGAATGTGAAGTGAAAACGTGGTTTAGAATACAGAGCACGCAGTTCTATGCAGCCGGCTTGGGAGGATTGATAAAACGATGGGATAAGTGTATCAATGTTGATGGAAATTATGTTGAGAAATAAAGGGGCAATGTATGTATAAAATTAAACTGGTATCAAGTTGTTATCATATTTAGTTATTTTTTCTACATCCATATGTGACTTACTTATTGACATCCCTTCGTACTATTTTTGTGTGTACATTTTTCATAAGATATTAGTTCCTGCAATCACGGAGGAAACGAGACACAGAAAGAGAGTTTATATCATCGTAATTCATAGTCACTGCTGGATGAGACAGATTTATACCGTTACTGAGGCAAATAGTATCCCGAGCCAACCCGCCTGCTAGGAAGACTCATTTGTAATATTGGGAGTCCTGTTGCCTCCTACTACAACTTGCACTAGTTAGTCCGGTCCCTGACGGGGGAGATAGGCGGTTGAGCTGATAAAGCCTCTTGAGTGTGGCTACGGACTTCTTACGCATTTTCCTATGTTGGTCTGATAGTTCGTGGTCCGTCGCCCTGCTACTGAGCTGAGTGCGTGGAGCGACACTATGAGCTGTGAATTTCGCTTGGAGTGCTTTTACATCTGTCCGCGGTTGCTTGTAGCGTGAACTGCATGTTCAGAAAAATGGCGACAGGGCGGTCGCTGAACTAACTGGGTTGTCTTATGCAGTAATGTGTGCCTGCTGGTTTTCTAGTGACTGCCGTTTCAATCAACGATGAACTGTATTTTTCGTAGCGGACATTCGTGTTGGCATTTTGGCAGTGGCATTATGCATAGTATACCTGTGTGGGCAGTTGGTTTGTCGAGACTGTTTGTTCCACTTTTCACACGCGGCAGTGAGGGGCATTTTGTGTGATATTCACTGGCACAGGAACGGAGCATAATAGGGCGACCCTTTGCTGTGAAGTTGGAACCGCGAACTAACTAACTAGCTAATACCAGTTAGCCTAGACAAGAAAGTGGATCAGAATAAGCAGCCATCAATGTCCCCTATTATGTAAGGTAGTTTCTCTAGCTAGGAGATTACATATGGACAAGGTAGAGATGGTCGAGCGCCTGTGGGAACAGGTGGAGAAGGTGGGGGTACAATTTTGAGAATCCGTATTTGGAAAGGATGAGATTGCGGGGTATTGGCAGGGGTTCTGGTAGAATCTTAAAACTGAGAGGGAAGACCGGGAGAGTTGAGTTGAGTTAAGAATCGACATCACTGCACTCAGGACATTATAGCCTATCAGCCTGTTCATTCCCCCGCACCCCCGCATGGCCAGGGCAAAATATCCATACAATTCTCACAGTCTGTGACCTATGAAGCGGCAAGAGCAATTCGACACGAAACAGTTCTTTCTCCACCTTACTAGGCATACTCCTTGAATCCGAAATGAATACAACGTGTGTTGCAGTAGTCTCCTCTAGCCAACGGAATGTCGCTGTTATTGCCAGACCGGGAGAACTTTCAATCAACTAGTGGTGGGAGCCATTAGTAGTGTGACTCTTCACTGGCTGTTGAACGGGGGGACGGAGCGCGTGTGGGAATGTCCTTAGTGCAGTGATGTCAGTTCTTAGCTCAGCTCAATTATGTAGCTAAAATCTCAGGGCTGCGAGGAGCAAAATGTTGCAGAAGTGGAAGGGATGTCACAGTCTGTGATAAACCACCTGTGGCCTCACATATGTCGTCCTGGCGAAGAACGATGCGAGACATCTACCAGAAGAGTAGGTCCAATAAAATATTCAAAACATGTGTCAAAGTGTGATGCTGCTCAGCATTTAGTTATCACTATCGTGCATTACACCTCACGAGTGATAAGCACAGAATAATCTAGACAACTTAACTAGAGGTTCTTGAAATACACTGGCATTCTCAATCAATTTTTGAATCCAGACATTATTTGACAATAGAGGGAGAACTTCGCCACATGAACAACTAAAGTGCTACCACGAGGAACATGCATCCAAACATGCTTGAATCCAATCAACATCACATTTGTTATCGCCCTTCTCCGTCTTCTTCGTTACTCTGTTGAAGGACAATTTTTGACACCAAGTTATGCACCTACAGGGTGAGTGTGTCCGACTTGGGTATGAATTTGTGTCACGTTTGCTTCCTCTATGCAGAATCCGTCCAAGGTAGCAGGCTCTGTGTAATCGCCAGACACAGACTGCAACCATTGAATGTATGAGTGCGCCATTCCTGTCAACACCCGGCAAGTGAAGGAAAATCTGGCATGACTCGTATCACAATCAGATAAGTCGTTTTCTTCCATATTGTAACTGCCCTTACCTTCCCATTAGTTACACTGGGCATGTTTGTTTTGATTCCCGACACTCTGTCTTTGGCTCAGGATTTCCTTATCTTCCATCAAGTTCTTTGCCCCACAGGGAGCAGTCTGGGCCAGTGTTTTGTGTCTGGGATATAATTCGTCAACACAAGGCTGCGTGTCCCATTGTGCCCAGTCAGAGGCCAGGAGATAACCTCACGATCTCGTACAAAACACCGCACTGCTTAAGTTTAGTGTTCAGTCAAAAACCGATATCAAGTCTATAGTGATATTCCTACACGCGTTTCGGTTTTATACGACTAATATGTTAACATAACTGTCATAAAACTGTCATTTACTGCCAATATAGTACCTTGCGGTGTATGGCAGAGGGGTCTTGGAGATATGTTAACATATATTTATCAATTTGCAGAAAGTTATTTTTTATGTATTTATTGCGTGGTGATGCGTATGGTATGAGGTGTGTGTGTGTATGTGTGTGTGTGTGTGTGTGTGTGCGCGCGCGCGCGCATGTGTGTGTTACATGTTCTTTGCAGGAGGTTGTAACTCCTAAGCAATTTTACGTGCAATACTTTGCCATCGCTTTCTGAACGAGAAGTCAACGTTAAAGTCCAACTGGCCGGTTTGTGGAATGAACCCACTACCCCTTTGTGAGCGCACATACATTTCAAGAGCGAGCGCGATAAAAACATCTCTCGGTGTAGAAAGTTAGCAATTTGGACATCAAGGTTCACAACTGACAGTTAAGTTTCGTTCATCAATCTGCTTCGTGAATATTGAGATATGCACTCCTTTGTTTTACACGTGTTTATTGTTTTGCTTTTGTTGTTTCCTTGATAACTTCTTTGGATGAAACGGTAGTTTTGTAGTTGTTGCTTTTTTCTCCATGTGTCGAGCTTCTTAGTCATAGTTTGTATTCTGACTTGGGAAGTGGAGCTTGGCATAAACTGTGATAAACCACCGAAGAAAGGAATGTGTAAATGTGTCAAACTCTTGAAGGATGGAGAATCTGCTGATCCAAATGGTATTACAGCAGCAGTATCTATCATAGCTAAAAACATACGTCATTTAAATTACTGCACAAATGATTTAGCAGGAAATGTGGACAATACTGGCACAGACTAAAGATATCTGGTGACGTTGCGGTTCACCCCCCCCCCCCACCCCCCACCCCCCCCCCCCCCCCACCACCCCCACCCAAAAAAAAAAAAAAAAAAAAAAAAACAAAGAAGATATGAGCAGGATTGTGAAAGTTACAAAGAAATAATGTTTCGTCATTTCTTCTTCTTCTTCTTCTTCTTCTTCTTCTTCTTCTTCTTCTTCTTCTTCTTCTTCTTCTTCTTCTTCTTCTTCTTCTTCTTCTTCTTCTTCTTCTTCTTCTTCTTCTTCTTCTTCTTCTTCTTCTTCCGCATGCCTTGTTTTCTTACCTCCGTTTTCAACACCTATTTTCTAGATCACGTCTGTTGTCAGTGACAGATTCTGCTCTGTAACACAGAATGTAGTAGTTACTCTGGAATTTTCCAGTGTGGAAAAAAAAAATTTTTTTCTTTGAAGGTAGATAACTGTATAAAATAATTGAGGGGACAATTTACCGAATTGTCTCCACCTGCTTGAAGAAATCTAGTTCCTTAAATAGCACTATAGCTAAGAGTTAGTCAGTCAGACAGCCCATCAGTCAGTCAGTCAACAAGTGATCTGCATTGCACACTGCACCTCACTATCTCCACCAGCATGCAGCGACTGACGACACCAGTTATGTTGGTTGCCTATTCTTCTTTGGTGGCTTCCCGCATGCAACTCTTGTCTGTCAGTCTCTCTCTCTCTCTCTCTCTCTCTCTCTCTCTCTCTCTCTCTCTCTCTCTCTCTCTCTCTCTCTCTCTCTCTCTCTCTCCCGAGCTCGCCCGCGTGTGTGTGTGTGTGTGTGTGTACGTGCGTGCGTGCGTGCGTGTTTTTGTGTGTAGAGCTGTTGTCTCTCCATACAAACAATGCAGCTATGGGTACCAATTTGAGCCATGTACCCTTTCGTAATCACTGAATAAGAAATCGGAAACTTTGAACTTTAATGTTACAGAAAAGGTCTTAGAATACCGCTGACTAAGAAGAAGGAAAATAAAAGCATTCTTCATACTTTCAACATTGGAGAAAACTGGTTCATGAACAGAACCGTGTCTCGGAAACTGGAATACTGTGGCCATATCAAACATGGCAGCAGTTTAGAAAGAACAACGATGGAAGGCTTGGTTAATAGATAATGAACAATGATGGAGGGCTTGGTTAATAGAGAATGAACAATGATGGAGGGCTTGGTTAAAAGAGAAAGAACAATGATGGAAGGCTTGGTTAATAGAGAAAGAACAATTATGGAGGGCTTGGTTAATAGAGAAAGAACAATGATGGAAAGCTTGGTTAATAGAGAAAGAACAATGATGGAGGGCTTGGTTAATAGAGAAAGAAGAACTGTGGTCGACCAACGTGGAGACACATTGGGTATAACAGAGCATCAGGCAGGGCAATTGGCAAATGTTGTAGAATCTTTACGGCAACCACGAAGATAACAACGTTAGTTAGTTAGTTAGTTAGTTAGTTAGTTAGTTAGTTAGTTAGTCGTGGTTCCAACATCACGTCAACGGGTCGTCCCCATATTGCTCCGTTCCTGTGCCAGTGAATACCACACAAAATGAAACAAAACAACGTTCAACACGGGACCCAGAACAATGATGGGCGACGCCAATACTTGTGTATTTTTAATCTTGATAAACTAGCTGTAGAGCGGCTGGTCCAGTATCTAGAACGTCAGTTCTTCTACTGGAGACCCGGGTTCGAATCCACGGTACGGTGGGGATTTTTTTTTTTTTTCTGTCCGGGGGAAAAAAAGAAAACAATAACCTGCACAATTCAGGGCGACTGCACTAGCCAGGCGGCCTTAATTTCTCAGGCTCAGGATCAGCCCACACAGTGCACACGCACATACACACTGTCGTACTAGCAGATCCAATCTCAGTTACCACCTTTCTGACGGCAACAGACTCCGGTCTTCCACAGGAGCAGGGAGACTCGTTCCGCCCTACCCGAGGCACGCCTTGTGGACCAACGCTTGCAATGGTCATAGTTCTGTATCCTATACAAGTATATTCTCCAGAATCGACACAAACATCGATTCCATCTTTCTTCCTTTACATGATTGAATCATCTGTGCTATCTTCTGTAATCTTTCCTCCTTCAGGAATCTGTATGCAGTCTGAAGCCCCAGACATCTGTATATGTCCCGCATCTTTGTTACCGCCAGGTCGCTTCCATCACTGTAGCAAGCCTGCAACAAATGTTAATTGTTACACATTATTATAACGCCGATATTTTATATCGAATTTGTTGTTATGCTGCATGGCAGCGAATCGTTAAATGTGTAGAAACTGATTAGAAAGAGCTTGGAGTAGACAGAGACATTTCGTTAAAATTGTTCTGATCGCATAATGTAGCTAGAAATATTAACTCAGATTGTCTACTTTTATACGTTCTAATTGTTCTCATTGCATAATGTAGCAAGACATATTAACTCTGATTGTATGTTGTTACAATACGTTCTAATTGTGTGATCACATAATAGCAAGAAATAGTAACTCCGATCGTCTGTTGTTATAATATGATGTAGCGACAAGTATTAACTCCCACTGTATGATGTTATAATATGTTCTAATTGTTCTCATCGCATAATGTAGCCACAAATATTAACTCCCACTGTGTATTGTTTGTGACAAGTTGTTTTTTGTCTTAAAGATATACATGGTTTAAAGGTACGAGGTTAGACTTAATTACACCAAACGCGAGGCTCGGGGTCGTCCCCTTCGCCACTTAAATCAGTGTGTTTCTTAGACTGTATCAACAGATTTACTCGTAAATGAATCGTTGTGGTTGTTCGATATATGCTCAACATACTTCTGTTACACTACATTTCATTGACATTTCTTGCTTGTTCAATGTGGTCCAGGATCGCTGACAGAGACAGGCAGGCAGGCAGGCAGGCAGGCAGGCAGACAGACAGACAGACAGACAGACAGACAGACAGACAGACAGACAGACAGACAGACAGACAGGCAGGCAGGCAGGCAGGCATACAGACAGACAGGCAGGCAGACAGACAGACAGACAGACAGACAGACAGACAGACAGACAGACAGACAGACAGACAGACAGACAGACAGACAGACAGACAGACAGACAGACAGACAGACAGACAGACAGACATTATTAAAATAGTATGATTCACTCTCTGATGTGCTCTAGAATATGATTTCTGTAGAGCTAAGAGTAAATGATTTGGTAGAGTTAAAAGTAAATGATTTCGGTAGAGCTATAAGTAAATGATTTCAGTAGAGCTAACAGTAAATGATTTCGGTAGAGCTAAAAGTAAATAACTTCTGTAGAGCTAAGAGTAAATTATTTCTGTAGTTATAAGAGTAATTTCCCCCTGGTGATCGTGTAAGATAGCGAAACATCACCGCCCACGCTTACAGACATGGCTCATGATGACGATGTTCTAACTAACCAGAATCTATCATTATTTAGCGAACTCTTTTCACACTAATCCAGTCACTTCATGATTATGAACAACTCATCATCACCATGTGACTTGCCGTATAATTCTGCAGTAAGCACCTGACAAGATGCAGCGCATTATGCCAGCCATACATTGTGCAAACTCCTGACTTCTTTGTGTAAATTTACAACCTGTTTCTGCTGTTTACCTGCAACTCCTCCTTTTGCTGGTCAGATGCTAGTTCTGCAGCTTGAGCGGCAAACCAAGTGCATGCCTTATCTTGCCTGTGACCATCCACAGCGCTCGAAGAAGAGACTTCGCTGAAATAGTTGTTGTAGTCTTCCTGTATCAGAAAAATAACATTGGCCATTAGATGGCAACCTTAGTATCACGTGAAGGTAAATGTGTGATTTGTTTGTTTACGAATGTACGAATTTGTAATTGCTATGTTGTGGGACGGGCTGGCGAAGTTGATAGTAATGTCAGATGCACAGTGACACGCGGGCTGGTCGCTTGCAAAAAGCGAGGGAAAAATTGGCCACCTTATTCCTGGTTGCTCCCAGTCCTACTAAATGTGATGGCGCTGTCACATCACAGACCATTACAGGAAACTGCTTCGGGACAAATGTGTAAGTATTTGACTTCTGTGTGTGGGACTTGACAACAGAAATGATTCTCTGACAAAGATCATTATGGGGGGATGTTACCGTGAAGCGTAGAAGAGGACAATCATAACGTAGATGATCATCATTTCCCTGTTTTGGCAACGATCCCTTTCAAATTAATACTCGAATTGTGGCTGACTCTAATATAACTTCTCTTATGAGGTTGAATGGGGTAGGAGTAGTGGTAGAAGGAACAGAGGCAGGACATCTGGTCTGCGACAGAGATACGTTTCGAAAAAAACAGTATTGGGGTTGGAGGGAATTCTGCACAGGACAACCTACTGAATGTTCATGGTGAACTGCTAAACCTATAAAATAGCAAACTATAATTCTTACAGAATCAAACGCTTATAGGTCATACCCTACGATATAAGTAGTCATCAAAGAGTGTATTGGAGCACACAATACTACGGGAAACAACAGGGTTAGGCAAAGGACATTTATAAAATCAGCACAAATATATTTATCAATGCAGGTATACATGGACTTCAAGAGAGCGGCAAAAGACAGACAACAATAGACCAAAGAGCTTCACGACTAGCGTCAGAGCTTCAATACATGATGATGGTGGTGAAATACTAACAAATAAACTATCATTATTTCATTTACTGAGAGTTTTCTAGGCGGAGGCTAGAAGGTCATTGTTAATGCGGTCGCCACTTAGTATACATGGCAATGAAAATAGGAATAGCTACAATTAAGCCAATGCCAAAAGGGAACAAACACGAAATGTGCTCCGTATCCGGTCAAACTATGTCAGAGATCAGCAAGG
Organism: Cepaea hortensis; assembly: GCA_963921405.1. Lineage (NCBI taxonomy): Eukaryota > Metazoa > Mollusca > Gastropoda > Stylommatophora > Helicidae > Cepaea > Cepaea hortensis. The sequence goes on along the minus strand of OY992876.1, from coordinate 164,267,001 downwards.
CGTGTAGTATCATTAGATAAATGATTTTTGTAAGAATGTCCAGCCTTATGTTGGGACTCAACTGTTGAGCTGGAGACGGACAGTTTTCTCTCATCCACGGCATAACAGAACCCAAAGATGAGTACAACTTCCTTGAATGTTTGACATTGTACACATCTTCCATAACAGTAATTTGAACTCGGCTCATTATGAATTATGAATTATGAATTATTGTTACTTTTCATTGCTGTTATTATACAAAATTCCCCATTTGTGTTATTTCCTCTTACACGGCATAAAGTATTTGGCGAAACTGATAATGTTGTTTCCAGCCCCTTCGCACACAGCACACTCATTTTAGATCAGCACATCTGCACAACAGGTCTCAATGTATGAGCGCAAGGCTAGGGTGTTGAACGTCTACGATCATCGCATGAATATGATGTGTGATTCCTTCAGTCTCGAAGTGTACAAGGTGTGGGGATGCTCGACATCCTTCATGATCGTTGGTCTGCTTAGATCAGAGGGGATAACCCATACATTACAAATCAAAGCAATGTATATTAGTCAGTTGCTTCCCCTAGTGATCAACTCCGTTGCGAAGGTGTGACGGACGCTATTTGTAATCCTTCATACCTCGTTCGAAACACAGCTGCAGGGGTTTTTATGAAATTTTATTGGTGCCGGTCGTTCAGAAAGCAGTGGTATAAACTTGCCCAGGAATCACGAACAGCCAAAAAATGCTGGGGTTGACAGCTACGTCTGTAGAGGATATGCAACTAACTAAGCCTGGCGGTTAGACATCATGGCATGGAGGAACATCAGTTTTAAAAATGATTGGCAGCACACGAGATAGAAGGCTGTGGACAGACATGATCACCAACGCCACACGGCATGGACTATAAGAAGACTGGGAGCACACGAGATAGAAGGTTGTGGACAGACATGATCACCAACGCCACACGGCAAGGACGATACGAAGAAGAAAAGTATGTGATATATAAAGTAAATTGCCGTATATTACTGGGGATTCAAAGAAGAAGTGAAGGATAACATTTTAGACCTCTTGAGTATGTCGTCAAAGGCGACTAATGAGGGCTGGCCAGAGATGGCTATCTCACACCGTACAAAAGTATCAGCCAACATCCATCCAATCGTGATCTGCCTTAGAAAGGGCTTGACTTGCGCGGTTGTAGGCCAATAACCCACTAGGCGTCTCAAGGACAGAAGTCGAAGAAAGAGAAGAAAGTTAATAAGTCACGCATAGTCTTTTGCTATTCTTAGATTTTGTCTACAACGGGAAAATCGGATGGAGGAGAGGCATTGAGAGACCAAGAGAAAAGATGCTGGACAGTCTGACATCATGGTATAAGGAATTTCAATGTAAGAAATTATTGTCAGTACCCGAGAAAGACGGCTGTGGACAGACATGATCACCACGGCATGGACCATAAGAAGAAGATCTGGTCTAGCTATATAACTTGCACAGGATATAGGCATACGTTGTTTTATTGGCTGCTTGGTTGACTGCGAATCCTCTGGTAGACTGAGTTTGAAATCAAGAGGTCTTCATGTCGCAAGAGCCTAGAACCGAACTTCATCCATCAGAGTAAGGGTCGTGTGATGTTTGTCCACCAATTATGATGATGGCCATTTATGTCATCCAGTGGGCTTGAAAGTTTTGAGCCGTGAGTTCTAAGATGGCTGGCAAAGCCTATTTTGGCTCGAAATGTTCTTTGACAATGTGGGCAAAGAATACTTGACTCTCAGGAGGAGGATCTCATGCGGTGTTCCCCCCCCCCCCCACCCCAGTCTTTTTTTCCACAGCTTTTGTAGTCCTGTTAGCTTCGCAAGTGAATACACCCTTGCATAATTATGTACGTCATGAATTTATATCTATGGCAGCAGTCTCTCATGCTTCGGGGCGAATTCCAAAAGCTTTCAGCGATATCTTCAGTGAAGCTATGAAGCGATTAGATGGATTACTCAAGCTGAAGTGTAAAATATCGTTACAGGATTGTCGATTGAGATTTCTCGAGGAATACCTAAGGACGGGGATATTTCCTCACCGATATTTCAGATCTCTGAGGGCCGAAAGAATATGTCCAACAAGAAAAAACCTGAGACGACTGAAAAAAAACCAGATAGAAGAAACCCAGTCCAAGCTGGTCAACTTGAAGCGCACACATAGTTCTGCCTACTACGTCACCAAAGAATTGAGCTTGTATGGCTACTTGAAGATCACCAAATTCTGCACAGAAACCGTGTACAAGGTGAAAATCGCAGAGAATGCTCGCCTCAACAAATCACTGAGCACCGAAAAAGGTAACAACGTCAGTACTAGACAACCCAGAGAAGTATATGAGGAACTTATCGTCGTACGTACTCAACAACATTGAAACGGAGGCCCTTGCATACGGATTAAAATTCTGCATAAAGCCTAAACACATCAACCGTGTTGAGTCGCAAGCACAGTTTGAAATGTTGTTTGATCAAGTCTCCAAGTTATCACCTACTTCTGCTGAGTCGGTCGGGTGGCTGAAGGCCAGACTGGTAGATTTAGAACACCAGTATCGCACAACATCCTCCAAACAGACATGTCCGCTGACCAACGAACACCTTACTGCGTTAAAAGCGTTAAAGACTAACAAAACCGTCGTCATACTGAAACCTGACAAAGGGAGCGGTGCAGTACTGATGGATATGTCAGACTACCAGAGAAAAATTGAAGAAATATTATCAGATGAATCTAAATTCAGGGTAGATCAAAAAGTAAACAAGTCGGAGGACCTGGATGCAATAATGAGGAAAGAGATCCAGTCACTTGTGAATGCGGGACTCATCAGTGAGGCCACTGCAAAAACGCTCACACCACGTGGCTCGCAAACTCCACAGATGTACGGTCTACCCAAACTTCACAAGCCCGGCATCCCGCTAAGACCGGTCCTGTCCATGGTTAACTCTGCACAACACCGAATGGCGAGATGCTAGCCGAAATTTTAAAGCCAATACGACAGTCCTTCGATCCAAAAATACTCAGAGATACATTCGAACTGGTGGAATTATCGGATACTATGGACATAAATAACAAACACATGGCATCCATGGATATAGCCTCCCTATTCACCAACGTCCCATTAGAGGAGACAGTGAAATTAATAAGGGAACGCATTAAAGACAAACAATTAAAATTAGGCATACCAACACCTATTCTGGAGAGGCTACTACTACTATGTACTGCCAACATACAATTGAATTTTCTAACTAAGTCATACCGCCAAATTGATGGAGTGGCCATGGGGAGTACTCTTGGTCCTATTATAGTGGACATCTTCATGGTACATTTAGAAGAAAAGAGATCCTCAGACATTAACAACTTGGCCTTTTACCGTCGTTATGTGGACGATATACTAATTATCACCACAGACGAGCTACAAGCAACATCGTTCCAGGCCATAATGAACATGACGTATAAAAACATATCTCTATCTATGGAACACGAACACAACGAAGCGTTGCCGTTCCTAGATATTCTAATGAGACGTAGAGGAGACGGCACAATTCAAAGATCGGTGTACCGCAAAGGAACATGGACTGGCCAATACCTAAATTTTCAGAGCTTCACACCTGTTCAGTATAAACGGGGCTTAGTGCGGACCCTGTCTGACCGTGCTAGAAAGATACGCACCCAGGACACACTGACAGAGGAATTTGAAACTCTGAATATACTCTTTTTATTTGTTATTATTTTCTTTCGTTCACTCGCTTTGAACTTGAGTATAGTACACACGCGTTCTTCTAGGACTCCATCCATTGGCACCTTGCCGTCTTGACAGACGATAGTTTGTGCTTTAAAAAGGCATAATAACTTTTAACTATGGCGGTAGCGAGTGTGACTGATAAGGCCAATTTGCGCTGTAAATGTCCGTTCACAGTGGGTGCATCTGAACACGTGGTCATTTCCACCATCATGCACCATCTTACGTCTCAAACGCTTGGTGTGCGACTTTTCTGCAATAATTTTCTTCTTTGACTTTATTCCATTTCTGATATTTGCCCTCCATGCAACACGTTCAGCGGCGACTTGCTCCCAATGTGCATTATCAATGCCTGTATCAATCATGTCCCGCTTACACACATCTTTGTATCGTAGTAGAGGCCGACCCTGAGATCTCTTACCCATCTGTAATTCACCAAAAAAGATATCCTTTGGTATTCTACCATCATCCATCCTCCTAAGATGTCCTATCCATCTAAGTCTACGAAGACTGAGCATGGAATAAACTGTCACACAACCTGATCTTTCCAATACTTCAGTATTTGTGATTTTGTCTTGCCACTTAATACCAAGAATTCTTCGCAAACACCGCATATGAAAGCTGTTTAAATTGTTCTCTTGGTGTGAGTAAGTTGTCCAGGTTTCACTGCCATAGAGAAGAGTACTAAGAACACAGGCTTGATAGACAAGGACTTTTGTTTTGGCTGTAAGCTTCCTGTTCTCCCAGACTCTTTTTCTTAACCTGTTCATTGTTGTTGCTGCCTTACCAATCCGGATGTTGATTTCCTGATCTAGGGATAATTTGCTATTAACCACTGATCCTAGATATGTAAAATGGTCTACTATCTCTAGTTCAGCGTCGTCAATAAAGATTGATGATACCCCATGTGCACCTTGTGACATAATTTGTGTCTTCTTTTTGCTAATTGTTAAACCAAATTCAGAACAAGCATTGGAGAATGCAGATAGTAGACATTGCAATTCTTCCTCAGAGTGGGTCGTAACTGCAGCATCATCTGCAAAAAGCAACTCTCTGATCAGTACCCTCCTAATTTTGGTCTTAGCCTTAAATCTCTGAGCATTGTAGAGGCCGCCATCTGAGCGCGAGTGAATGTATATACCACCATCCTGATCACGAAATGCATATTTCAGTAGAAGTGAAAAGTATATTCCAAAGAGGGTGGGAGCTAGTACACAACCTTGCTTAACTCCACTCTTGATTTCAAATTCTTCAGAAGTTGCACCATCAAACTTGATTATACCCTTCATGCCTGTGTGGAACGATTCCACAATGGACAGAAGAGTTGGTGGGCAGCCAATCTTCTTTAGTGCCTTGAACAGACCCTCACGACTGACCAAATCAAATGCCTTTGTGAGGTCGATGAAGGCAATAAACAGTGGTTGATTCTGTTCACGGCATTTTTCTTGCATTTGTCGCAATGAGAATATCATATCAGTGGTAGACCGGTTCTGTCGAAAGCCACACTGTGATTCGGGGTAGACTTGATCTCCTAGGACTTGAAGTCTGCGCAGAACAATTCTGGCAAATACTTTTCCAACAATACACAGAAGTGAGATACCCCTATAGTTGTTGCAGTCGCTCCGATCGCCCTTGTACACGTACAGTGTTATGATGCTTGAATCTTTGAAATCCTGTGGGACTTGTCCTTCTCTCCAGCATAGCTCTATTAGCTGGTGGATCCGTAGAGTGAGTGTGTCTTGCCCACTCCTGATAACCTCTTTGGAATCCCATCCTTACATGGAGCCTTGCCAGATGCAAGTTTATTTATAGCACACTTAACTTCTGTTATGGTGGGAAGTGTGTCCAGGTGGTCAAGAGTTGGTAGAGCCTCTATGGCGTTGAGGGCATCATCCGCTAGTTTGGTCTCACTTGAGTAAAGCTCCAAATAGTGCTCTACCCATCTGTCCATCTGCCGTTTCTTGTCAGTGATGATTTCTCCAGTCAAGGTTTTCAATGGTGCACTTCTTTTGATCACTGGACCACAGGCTTTCTTTATTCCTTCATACATGCTTCTTATGTCTCCCTTATCACTTGCGATTTGAATGGACTCACATAACTTGATCCAATAATCATTTGCACACTGCCTGGCAGCCTTTTGCACATCCTTCCTAGCTTGCCTTAGCTCACTCAGAGTGTTACGCGTTGGTCTTTCCTTGTTTCTTAAGAGAGCTTTCTTCTTCTTATCAATCAAGGGCTGCAGAGTCTCGCTGTTGGCCGCAAACCAGTCCTGCCTCTTATGATCCACAGTGCCGTAAACCCCTACGGCAGTTTTATAAAGAGTTTCCTTAATTTGACCCCACTTTTCATTTACTGTACAATTTTTTGGTGTATCAGTGAAAGCGTCTTCAAGTTGCTGTTGAAGCTGAAAGCACTTTTCAGGATCATGAGTGTTAATAATATTAATCCTGGGGCTTGATTTGTGTTTAGCTGTGTAGATTCTCTTTGGTCTCAGTCTAACCCTTGCAACAACCAAAGAATGATCCGTATCACAGTCAGCACTGTGGTAACTACGAGTCAATGATATATGGTTCAGATGTTGTCTCCGTGTGATGATGAAGTCCAGCTGGTGCGAATGGCCGGATCTTGGATGTTTCCATGTGACCTTATGCATCTCTTTTGTTTTAAAAAAAGAGTTTGTAATACATAGGTCATTACTGGTGCAATGCTCCAGCAGCCTTTGCCCATTTTCATTCATGCGACCGATGTTGTATTTTCCAAGGCACACTGGCCATGAACTCGAGTTCTTGCCCACACGAGCATTGAAATCACCGAGCATATAAATGTAGTCAGATTTTGGAACTGCCTTGATCACGGAGTCTAACTCCTCATAGAACAAATCCTTCACATCATCAGAGGAATCGAGTGTCGGTGCATATGCAGTAATAATGGTGGCAAACCCACAAGAGGTTGCCAAGCGCAGAGACAATAGTCTTTCATTTCCTCCTGCTGGAATTTCAATCATTCCCAGTAGCGAATTCTTCACTGCAAAGCCCACACCGTGTTGCCTTTTTTCTGCCTGCCCTCTACCCTTCCAGAAAAAGGTGTAGTTGTTTTCCCTAAGTGACCCTTCCTCAGCGAGGCGAGTCTCCTGCAGGCCAGCAATATCAATGTTAAGACGATTGAGTTCGGCATCAATCACAGCCGTTTTTCTCACATCGTCAATATTGGTCAAGTCAGTGGAAAATCCTGGACACATGGTTCTCACGTTCCAGGTTGCAAGCCGTAGCTTGAGGTTTCTATTTTTATTTTTGTTTGTACCTGGTGCATTGGTTTTACAGCCTGCGATACAGATTTTGTCCTAGCCCCAAGCACCCATTGAAGCAGGCAGGCTGTGGCGGATCAGCACCCAATTGGCTGGGGGCTGCCCAGCTTGAGGCGGGCGGTAGCTGATCAGTGACACCTATAGGTGTCTCCCACCGTCAGAGGCAACGCGTGGCGCCCCATGTCTACGCCAACTGACAAGGACTTATAACCCGTAACAGTTGCCTCTCGCTTTGATTCCGAGACCAGTTAAGACCAGGGATGGAGTTATTGCCTCTCCATAGCACAAAGCCTGGGCTAAAATATAGAGATCATGTGTTGCCCATGCAGCATGATCCCTCTCTCGGCCTGCCTAGTTCACTCCAGAGGAAAGGTAACACCCCTACATCTGGAACAAGACAAGCTGCAGAAGCTGCCGGATCAGCAAAGCAATGCTCTAACTGTCCGCCTGTCGGAGCTTCGATCCTAGACCAGTCGCCAACCAAGGCTTAGGGCCTGGTCTGCCCTGCCATGACAATTTTGTCTTTAGCTTGCATTTCCTCGCACCAGGGTTAGGCTTGTACCCTCCCAATTGCGCTCTTCCGCCCGAAGCCGTTGGCACAATGTGGGGTGTCGGGTTTGGTAAGCGCCGCCCAACGTTCGGCGCTAACAGAAACCAGGTAGTACCGTCTACTGTTATACGGTAGCTCAATCATATCTGACTAAGACCTGACATAAAAAATAATCTCATCACGGCTATTATAATCTGTTGTGGATATTTCTGTTTTGAATCAGTTCTGTTGTGGATATTTCTATTGTGGATCAGTTCTGTTGTGGATATTTCTAGGACTACTGCAGCAACTACTACTACTGATACTACTACTACTACTAGTGCATTGGACTGACTGTCTCTCAGGATTAGTTTTCCTCATTCGCCATGTCTCTCGTCGTCAACCTTTCCTACTTCAGAGGTACTTGTAATGTACGTCAAGAACGAGAAGTCAACAATCATGTCTTGAATACGATACATACCTGTATCTGCATCAACTGGCCGATCTCCAGCAGTACCTTCTTGGCTTCAGAATGGGACACTTCATCAGTTATACCTGCCTGTGAACACATAATATGCATCACCATCATCATCTTCTTCAACATTATCATATCATAATCTTCATCATCATTATTATCATCATCATTGTCATCATTAGCGGCAATCTCATCACGGCTATTATAATCTGTTGTGGATATTTCTGTTTTGAATCAGTTCTGTTGTGGATATTTCTATTGTGGATCAGTTCTGTTGTGGATATTTCTCCACGCTACCGTCCCAGTATCGCTCTGTGGCTAAGGGGCTACGAATGCAATTTGTAATACCACATACAGCGTTTGAAACACAGCTGCGGGCGATTTGCAAGCAGACCGTCTTATGTTGGATTCCGTGCAATGATGTAAGTCCTGGCGTTCAGAAAGCATTGTCAAACTACTGAGACATCACAATCAGCAACAACAAAAATTTTGAATTTGACTGCTACGTCCTGTTAACGATATACAACTAATTTTAACCATTTAAGTCCGTTCACCGTCATTTCTCTATGTATGTCTCTGACTTTTTTACAGCTATCCAGTCACGGCAATATTTTCCAGAGCCTGTCTTCTCATAACATGACCAACGGACACCGTTTCCTTCATATATTTGTACATAATGCCCTAACCTGTTTGTTTCTTTCGTATATGTGTATGTATAGTGTTATAACATGTTTGTTTCCTACATATATTTGTACATAATGCCCTAACCTGTTTGTTTCTTTCGTATATGTGTATGTATAGTGTTATAACATGTTTGTTTCCTACATATATTTGTATATAATGTTCCAACATTTTGATCTCCTTCATATGTTTGTATATGTTCTAAACGGTTTATCTCATTCATCATCATCATCATCAAGTGCCGTGCCGGCTGGCGTAGGCGTTCATGGCTCTCCACAGATCTCGGTCTTTGGTTTTCTGGATCAACTCTGCTGCTGATATTCCTCCATGCCACCATCTCAATCCATCCAGCATCATTTCTCTTGGTCTGTCTCTGACTCTCTTCCCCTCGCTCTTACCAGTTGTCACGATGTTCCCCAATGCATCCCTTCTCATCACGTGACCGAAGATATATTTGTATATAATGTTCTAAACTGTTGGTTTCCTTCATTTATTTATACATCGTGAAATCTGTGTTTGTGGTTGCATAATCTATTGTGTCCCGTTCTGAGGCGCAAGTCCACATGTGATTCGCCAATGGTAAATTCTGTATACATGTGGATGCGTCATCGATTGTGTGTTGATCTGGTTATAATATTTTGTTATTCCTAAGGTCGTGGGTTCCTTCCGGACTTTGTCATTCGGTTCAGGGGTACACAGTTTTTGGAGACTGTAGGTCGTGTGGGTCTTGTAGGTCATTGCTGGAGCTACTGAGTTCGTGCATGCCGCTCTGTGGAAAGATATCGAGCCATATGGGATAAATTTACGAGTATTGTAGGACTCTGATAGAAGTAGAAGAATAGATATTAGAGAACACACTAGACAACATAAAATTGAAATCTCTAGTTTTCTTGATGGAATTCGAACTTCAAAATGACGACAACACCACCGCATCCCTCCCTCCCCCCCCCCCCCCCACTCCCCACTACGCTGCAGAAACACGTGTACTTCCACGCATGCTAACTAGACACTTGTAAAGCAAGTGTCTTCAATAGCCAAGTCTATCATCCACATGAACCCACAACTAAGGAATATTGACATAATTCGTATCTCACAATTAGAATAGCACCATAGGTCTGAAAATGTTTTAATTAACCCAGTATAGGTCACACAACAAACGCATTAGACTGTAGTGTTGTATCCAGTAAATAGTGACAATTTACAGAAGAGACATGATTTGTCGGTTCCTATGTTTTAAACGTGAGACACAGAAAGGTCACTTGATATTCATTCCCCAATTGATATGTCGCCGGACTCCGTGGCAAAGACGTTACGGACGTGGTTCGTAATTCCGCTTACCTGCTTTCGAAACACAGCTGCGACCGACTTGGCAGCAGACCGTGTCGCGCTAGGTTTTAACGTGTTGGTATGCGAGCCGGTCGTTCAGAAATCAATGGCAAACTACTGAACGTAAACTTGCCAAGACATCAACAACAGCAGTGCTGGTGTTGACAAATAGGATATGAAAATAAAATGTATATGTCAGTGTATTACATATGGGATGAAAACTGACGCAATGAATGTAATCCTCTTGCCTTTAAACCTTACTTATAATTAGTTCTTCGTTTGGACGGTACCCTCCAAGGGTAGGTGGGAAACAACCATGCCTCTCTAGCTGGCTTCATATTATCCTGGCAATTACCTTCTCCAGCAGATTGCCTATTGTATTTTCCATGGTTATTTCCCGGTATCCCTGAATTTTTGTGTGGTCTTTGCCAGGCTTCGCAAGGGAATCAGCTAGCTGTGTAACAACTTCTCCTTGATCCTAGCACTCGCTATGCTGTTGTCGTACACATCTGCTAGTTCCTCTTATCTCGTTGTCGGTACACAGCGACTGATGTTGTCATAGCTAATACCACCTGGCCCTGGTGCGCTGTTTCTTGTTCCTTGAAGCACAGCCCTGATATCTTTCACTGTCACTGTGTCTTCAACTGTGTTGGAAGAAATGTTACCTCATGATTTGCCCTTAGCGTTGAAATCGCCGCAGAAAATGACATTCCTCTCGTGACATAATACGTCACTCAAACACTGCTATCTCTGGGAATCCACACTCGCGTTACAGGCATAAATATTCACCAACACGAATAGTAGACAGGAATGAACTCTAACAACCTTTAATTGTATCTCGTCACTGTCCCACCTGGACATGTCCAGCTCTGAAACCACTATACTGTCTCCAATCAGAATCGCCATTCCCAGGTGTCGCCTGTTGTAAAAACATTTGAAGCCTGCTATATGGAGTGTACTATTAACGCCCAGTCTCGTCTCCTGAAGCGCAACTATATCGTTCTTGTATGCCAGGCTTTCCAAGATAGAGCCACGTTGTTTAGCGCTGGCACAATTCCAATATAAAATGCGCGTGTACTTGAAGCCTTGTGGGTCGCATTTACATCTAAGGCATCTGGCACCGGCCCGTCTACCTTGTCTCTTACGCCGTGGACCGCGTCTTAAAAGTCGAAACGATTTATTTACCTTATTACGGGGCACACACGCTCTTCGCTATTTTGAAGAATCTAAACAGCAACACAGTAACCAAACACGCTACAGAAAACATTAAGGGATTGATTCGCTAAGATGCACAAACTCCGTAGCACTGGCGAAAATGTTGAGAAGAAACTTCTGGTTTACATCCTGGACCAATGCAGCAATTTTTGCCCAAGATGTCTATGAAGGTTTCCACCCAGGCATTGAAATATATGCTGCGGCAATTGATCTTGAGGATGCAGACAGTAGACTACCGTTGGATTTTTTAATGTTTCAGCTGACTGAACTCAAGATAAGTCCATTCTTCCTTAGTTGGATTGCTGCAGCCCTCTGCCAACGGAAAGTAGCTTAGAGATGTGGCAGTTGGACTTCTGAACCAACAACAATATATCCAGGCCTGTCACAGGGATCACCATTATCCTCGGTGCTTTTCAACGCCTACACTGTGAGAATTACCAGCGAGCAGATCACTGGACCAGGGAGGACATTGTCATAAGCCGATGATGTAGTATCGTCAGGGTAAGGATAGAGACTGAGTTGCTATGGAACTACAAACAGATCTAAATCGCATAAGCACTTGGTGTGTGGAATCTGGAGCAATTGTTAACACAACAAAGGCAGCAGTGACATGGTTCTCTTTGAATAACCATATTGTCAACACTCCAACACCAACTGTAAATCTGTGTTCAGAGACTGTGGAAAGAACGCAGCCTATGAATTACCTGGGGATACGTTTTGATCGAAGCCTTGCTTATAATGAGCACATAGACCCATTGATAACAAAGGCCAAGCGGAGTTTGACTGCGATGCGGGTGATGGCGGCAGCAAACTGTGAGCAGCGCCATCTATGTCTTCTATACGAGGGTCTGGTTATGTCTGTTTTTGAGTATGTGATGGAGATCCTGACTCTCAGCCGTAAGCAAACGGAAAGGATGGAAAGGATACAGAATGAAGCTACGCGTATTATTCGTGGATGTACAAGAGATACAGCATGCAAGGCGATGCGCTATCTCCTTGAATTTCCATCACTGGACACAGAATACAAATTAACTAACTAACTAACTAACTAACTAACTAGCTAGCTAACTAATTAACTAACTAGCTAGCTAGATAGCTAGCTAACTAACTAACTAACATTTAATTTGTTCTTACTGGGGAATTTAACTACTTACCATGTACATAGCACAGGCAGCAGGCAGATACGTGGAATAGAAAGCTCGTGTGTACACAGTTATGCTCTCATATGCACGCACAGTGAACGATTTCCAGTCTAATTTACCATCGGAATACATGTTCAGTTCAATGCGCTGACCAACTATTTTGTGCATGGTTGCCTGGAAAACAAGCGAGGATGTTATCCATTTTCTAACTGACATACAAGAACATAACGGAGAGTATGAGTACAAAACATTCATTAAAACGTAAATATTAAGGACGCTTTTGCACGCCTTTTGTGACTTGGGCACAAGGTATTCTTCTTATAGTCCATTACTCGTGCTGATGGTGATTATGTCTGTCCACAGTCTGCTGCCTCTTGTGCTGCAAATCATTTCTAATATCGACATTTCTACATGCCATTATGTCAAACTATCCAGTATCTTCTTTCTTGGTCTCTCCCGGCATTTCTTTCCCTCCAACCTCCCCGTTGTGACGACATACTTCAATCTCAGAAATCACAGAAATCATTGCCAGCACACGAGACAGAAGGCTGTGAACGTATATACCCACGGATGCCACACGGCTTATAGAATAAGAACAAGAAAACGATATTCCTGAGTTCGCCTAACCCACGTAAGCTGCTGTGGGTGTATTAGTCTGGTCTTGCATGAGTCTCTGACAATGAGAGGACAGATTGGTTGCCTTCTAGGACTTCTATGTTCGGACACATATCACGGTGTAAGAGATCAAGGAAGGACTTGTCTGTAGCGCTGCAGCAAACAACGAGGCAATCATCCCAGATTTAAGGAGTGACATTAGGATGGGTGATAGGGACTACGACGATATCATGAGCGCTATTGGACGAGGAGGATTCGTCGCTTGCGGTCGTCATTCGCTGAAAGAGAAAAAGACTGGCCATCTATTTCTCAGTGCGCTCATACCTACAAAATGCGCTTGCCCTATTACATCATAGACCCACAGAAGATTCCTGCATTTTTAGAGGCGTTAAGGTGAATGAAAGCCCGACATCACAGCACTCGATACATTCACATATGCGGTCCTTCTCCATCTTCAACCATCAGTGAAGAGCCCTAATACTGGTGGTGAAAGTTGCGTTCTGATTATTTGTCCACCTGACCGTTTCTCGAACAGCAAACTTAAGGTACATAAAATAAAAACTAGAACTACACCTGATGTCGATTGTGTTGACGCGTTAGATGTGCCTCTAACTGGAGTCCGTTCGGTGTAGTCAGCAGGCACACATTTCAAAATATACTGAGGAATACGGTGCGCTTTTCCGACGTGTTTCGCGTGCGTGACGTCGCCCTTGTTACCAACTACAAGATAATGTACTCACTGAATATATATATATATATATATATATATATATATATATATATATATATATATATATATATATATATATATATATATATATATATACATACATACCAAAAACACACTTTATAGAGAATATAGTGTTTAATACTATTTTTATAGTGTTTAATACTATTTTACCGCTCCAGACTTGTCCGAACTCGCACCTTCGCAGTGCCTGGTAACACTGTGTATGCCAGTGTGCCTCTTGAATTTTTCAAACCATCCTCTGCTGGTCTTTAAATCACTAAGTACGCTAGCAATAGTCCCAGACATTTTCTTAATAAGATCGGCATACAAAAGTCTGGCCTTTACACATATGAGTGCCTCCGAAACAGAATAGCAATCTAACTGGTTTTAATTTATCCAAATTAATATAACTAACTATTCGATATCTTCAATTGTTTGGGATCTCTGTTGCGTTAGTACATTCCTGCCTTTCGCTACATTAGCCTTCTTCATTGCTTCGCATTTTGCCACAAAGGAACTTATCGTGGATGGTGACTTCCCGTACATGCGGCCAATTTTAGCAATCTTAAAGCCGCTCTCGTATTTTATTATTAGCAAGTGATGCTACTTCCGGTAAGATGGTGACGACGTAGCGGTGTTTTGTTCGGAGAGGGGAGGATGTGCTGTTATTTCGTATTCGTTTTCGGAAGTTGCTCACATCAAACCACGGAAGGCAGGTGGTTGGTGGAATTTTGAGTGGAGCCGACAGATAATTGTTGGTTATGGTCTCAAGTTTCGCGACGGTAGGCAGAAGATCTCTTAATCGAGACAATGGCTACGACCATCATATTAAAAGGACAGTGACACTGAAATTAGCAACATGGAATATTCGGACTTTAAACGGCGACAGAAAATTAGATAACATCAAACAAGAAATTGAAAGAGAGATGATTAATATATTAGGAATGTGCGAGACGAGATGGAAAGGGGCGGGGATTAAGACAGGGGAGTATTTTAAGATTATTTATTCTGGGGGAGAAGAACGGCAAAGAAATGTAGCAATTATCTTGGATCGGCAAACATAAAAATCTGTTCAAGGTTATTAGGCTGTGTCAGACCGGGTTCTATTGGTAAAATTAATCGGTAGACCTTTTAACATAAACGTCATTCAAATATATCCCCAACAGAAGAATGCAGCCAGAATAGTATAAAGGAAGTTTATCACATGGAGTCTACTTTGAAGAAATGTAAACATCCAGAAATAAATATCATAATAATGGGAGAGCGAAACGAAAGAGGATACAGACTTTTAGAATGGGCAAAAGAGCAGGAAAGTATTGTAGGAAACACCTGGTTTAAACAACATCATATAAGAATATAGACATGGAGGAGACCTGGCAATAGGATTGGGAATCCAGACTGATTACAGTCTGATTAGCAAAAGGTTTCGAAATGCGTTAACAATCGTTAAAACAGTTCCCAATGCAGACTGCTACAGTGATCACAGATTGATTACAGGCACATTGAGGGTAAAGTTAAAGAAAGTCAAGTATACAACAGGAAACATTACACATAATATGTGTACATTGAAAAATGACAAGGAAATACAAAACAATGCTAACATAGAATTAAAGAAGAGATTTGATATACTGTCTGATCTAGAGATCCTATTTCAAGATATGGATTATCAATGGGAAATGTTGGAGAATTCAATCAGTTTGGCTGCAGAAACAAGTATTCCAAAATTAAAGAAAGTGGGTCGTAAGATATGGATGACTGAAGAAATTTTACAACGAATGGAAACAAAAAGACACAATAAAAATAATTCTGCCAAATATGAAGAAATTCACAGAAAAGTCAGAACATTAGGTAAGGAGGCAAAGAAGTATGGCTTGAGAAAACTTGCATAGAACTTGAAAAACAACACAACCGTAAAGGTACCACATTAATGCAACCAAAAAAAAAAAGAATTAAGGAACTTACTAATAAAAGAACATGCACATCAACAGGCTACCTAAACAAAATATGGAAAGATCATAATATAAAAATATAAAATGTTACATGTATGGTTAGATTATGTGAAAAACCTTTATGTTGATAGCAGAGAAGAACAGTATGATGTTCGAAATAATAGTGAAAAACCGTCAGTTCTGAAGATGGAGGTTGGGAATGTTTTTAACCATATGCAAACTGGCAAGAAACCCCCCCCCCTTCCCCCCCCCCTCTTAGAAGATATGGAATATGTCAAGTCACCAGACTGCTGAACACAATATATGTGCCAGACATCTGTTTCGATGCACGTTGCTATAAGGCAGATGATACTGGAGTCATAGCGCCTTAATTATGTAATTCTGTATTTATTGCAATCCCAAAGAAATCAGGAACCTTGGAATGTGATCAACATAGAACAATTAGTATAACGAGTCGCGTCACGAAGATCTTGCTAAGAATTAACATGCAAAGGATTAAGAAGAAAATACAACCTGAAATAGGAGAAGAACAATCTGCGTTTTCAGATGTCAATGGTACAGCAAATGCTGTGTATATGCTGAGAATAGTAACTGAACTTTCTGTAGAAGTAAACAAAGATCTAAATCTTTGCTTTATTGGCTACACAAAGGCTTTTGATAAAGTACGACATGTCAACATGATAAAGATGTTTGCATATCTACAAATTGATGGTAAAGACATTAGACGTGTAAAATAAACATATATTGGAAACAACAAGCTGCCATAAAGATTGATAAAGAAGTAGATCAATATCAGACTATTAATAGAGGTGTGAGACAGGGATATGTAATGTCTCCAAATCTGTTTTCCTGAAAAGTGAAAATATTTTCAGACATGTACAAGATATGGAAGGAATCATCATTGGAGGGAGAAACGTAAATAACTTTAGATGTGCAATTGATACAGTATTGATTGCAGGCAATGAGCATGATCTGCATCATTTAGTAGATGCGGTTGCTACACACAGTGAACAACTAGGGTTACAATTAAACTGTAAGAAGACAGATTATGGTCGTCACTAGGAAGAACGAAATACCACAGTCTAATATATTAAATGGGAATATTCTTAAACAAGTGAATCGGTACAATTATCTCGGAACAGTAATAGCATCTGATGGGAGATGCCTTGAAGAGATTAGAACAAGAATTGCCATGGTGAAGATAGCCTTCTGCAAGATGAAAAACATTCTGACCAATAAGCAGATGTCAATTGCTACAAGAAAAGGAGTGTTGAGGATCTACATAGAGTCTGTATTTTTGTATGGGTGTGAAGCGTGGACAATGAGCAGTCAAGCTGAAAACTTCTGATGGTTGTGGATATGTGGTTTCTGAGGAGAATGCAAAGAATACCATGGACTGACAGAAAAACCAACGACCAAGTCCTACAAGAAACAAATGAAAATCGTAAACTGATTAGAGAAATTAGACATAGACAGTCAAACATGTTTAGACTTGTTATGAGAAGAAATAAAATGGAATACTTGGTGACAACCGGCAAGATCTAGGGGAAGAGAAAAAGGGGAAGACAGAGAAGTAAATACCTGGATAGCTTGGCCACGTGGCATGGTTGAGACAAGAACACTGAGCTGATCCAGGACTCTGATGATCGAGTGAAATTGCGAATTATTACCGCCCACGCCTATCGGCATGGCACATGATGGATGGATGGTCACACAACGAAAAACATCGCCAAACAGAAGAAGAACGCTAGGGTCCCCTTTTTCGCAAAATTATAGGGACGTAATGTGGTCTTGTCGACGAAATCCGAGGCAACCGTTGAAAACCGAGACAAATTGTCCGTCAAAAACATCAACGAAAACCGAAACCGACGATATCATATCTTGACTACAGCAGACTATAACAGTATACAGTGAAATAAAAAATATATAGTTAAATCCCGAGAATACGCAAAAAAAAACAAACCCATATACATACATACCTGACGAGGGTCTCAGTAGATAGATATCTAGGAAACAACCCTAAGATAATAAGTAAACAAACTAGAACAGTAACAACAGCGTAGCAGCCTAAAGGGTAATAACAGATCTGACGTGGCTTGACTACATTAGGATATAACAATATATTATATAATGAAACATAAATGTATTGAGTTGACATTGTAGATTGCCTCTCCTTCGCCACACTCTCCTCAACCACTGTTACATCTACCACTCTGTCTTCTACCACTCTACACTCTACCACTCAATACTATAGCACTCTATAATATACCACTCTATCCTCTACCTCTACCACTTTATACTGTAACACTCTATAATATAATACTCCATAATTTACCACTCCACACTTTACACTCTATACTATGGTGTTTGTCCATCAAGAATGATGATGACCATTCATTTCATCCAGTTGGGTTGAAGGTTTGGAGCCGTGATTTCTAAGATGGCTGGTAAGGCCTATTTTGGCTCGAATTGTTCTTTGACAATGTGGGCAAAGAATGCTTGACGTTCCAGGAGGAGGATCTCCTGCGGTGTCTTTGTCCATTCTTCCCCCCCCCTCCCCCCGCCACAACTCTTGCAATCCTGTTTGCTTCACAAGTGACTACATCCTTGCGTAATGATGTATGCCACGAATTTCGGTCTATGGCAGCAGTCTCCCAAGTCGTGATGAATTCCAAAATCTTTTAGTCAGACGTTGAGTGTCTTTAGAGCGCTTCCACTGGCCGCCCTGGGAGCGTTTACCACAGCTCGCGTAAAAAAAAAAATACTCTATACTATAAACTCTTTACGGTAGAATTCTATACTATACTACTATATACCATAGCACTCCATACTATATTACTCTATATTATAGCATTATATACTATATTTCACTATACTATAACGCCCTATATTATAGCACCATATAAAATATCACTCCATACCGTACTCTTTCATTATTTATACTCTTAAACTCTATACTGTGATATTCTATACTGTAGTACTATACCATTCTATACGCTTCCACTCTACACTCTGATACTCTGTAATATAAAACTCTCTTCTCGACCACTCTCGCCCCTTCCGCTGTATACACTACCACAATCGTCCCTACCGCTGTATACACTACTACTCTTTCCTCTACCACTCTTTCATCCACAGATTGAGAACCCATATTTGGAAAGAATGATATTGCGGGGGATCGCAGTGGTTCTGGAAGAATCTCAAAACTGAGAGGGAAGACCAGGAAAACTTTTAATCAGATAGCGGTGGGAACGATTAGTAGTGTGACTCTTCGCTGGCTGTTGAACGAGGGGACGGAGCACGCATGGGAATGTCCTGAGTGCCGTTATGTCGGTTCTTAACTCAACTCAACTCAACTCATCCACCAGTCTATACTCTACCAGTCTATACTCTACCTCTCTCTCCCCTATCACACTCTCTCCCCTGTTACCATATTCTATACCTCTCTCTCCCGTCACACTCTCTCCCCTGTCCCCATATACTCTACCTCTCTCTCATCATGACACTCTCTCCCCTGTCATCATAAACTATATGTAACTTTCCCTATCACTCTCTCCCCTGTTACCATATACTCTACCACTATATGCGCTATCACTTGAAATTGATTCTCCAGCTCAAACATCACCACCAGATTACAACACCTGCTTACACAGACCATTCTCCCATCAATAAACAGCACATAAACAAAAAGACTGTTAGCAATACTGGCAGTTACCTAACCTCACGATATAGCTCCATGACTGGGCAATAGTAAGCCTTGTCTCTGGTGAACCGCCTGATGACGTAGTACATGGCCGATTCAATGAACACTGCGTCGTTGATGGATAAGATCCCGATGCCGTCCTTGATGAAAGACAGATCATGTGAAAGGCAACTTAGCATCATTCACGGGACTCTACATTTTTCAGTGAAGAAGAAGAAGAAGAAGAAGAAGAAGAAGAAGAAGAAGAAGAAGAAGAAGAAGAAGAAGAAGAAGAAGAAGAAGAAGAAGAAGAAGAAGAAGAAGAAGAAGAAGAAGGAGGAGGAGGAGGAGGAGGAGAAGAAGAAGAAGAAGAAGAAGGAGGAGGAGGAGGAGGAGGAGGAGGAGGAGGAGGAGGAGGAGGAGGAGGAGGAGGAGGAGAAGAAGAAGAAGGAGGAGGAGGAGGAGGAGGAGGAGAAATCATGTTTCCTGACAGTACTATAGCTGTTACATTTACTGACATGACAAAAATTAGCTGCAGGCGATTCGTAAGGAGGCCGTCTTGTGTTATATTTTACCAATGGTGTGAGATTCGGTCTTCAGATAGAAATGGCAAACTACTAGACAAGAAATGGCAAACTACTAGACATAAACTTGACTGGTAAATCACTAACAACCAAACAATGCTGAGGTTCATTGCGATGTCCTATAGAGGATATGCAACTAACTTTTAACTTAACCGTTTTTGTTACATTCATTGGCTGCACAGTTTTGGTTACATTCATTGACTGCACAGTTTTGGTTACATTCATTGACTGCACAGTTTTGGTTACATTCATTGACTGCACAGTTTTGGTTACATTCATTGACTGCACAGTTTTGGTTACATTCATTGACTGCACAGTTTTGGTTACATTCATTGACTGCACAGTTTTGGTTACATTCATTGACTGCACAGTTTTGGTTACATTCATTGACTGCACAGTTTTGGTTACATTCACTGACTGCACAGTTTTGGTTACATTCATTGACTGCACAGTTTTGGTTACATTCATTGACTGCACAGTTTTGGTTACATTCATTGATTGCACAGTTTTGGTTACATTCATTGACTGCACTGTTTTGGTTACATTCATTGATTGCACAGGTTTGGTTACATTCATTGACTGCACAGTTTTGGTTACATTCATTGACTGCACAGTTTTGGTTACATTCATTGACTGCACTGTTTTGGTTACATTCATTGACTGCACTGTTTTGGTTACATTCATTGACTGCACAGTTTTGGTTACATTCATTAGCTGCACAGTTTTGGTTACATTCATTGACTGCACAGTTTTGGTTACATTCATTGACTGCACAGTTTTGGTTACATTCATTGACTGCACTGTTTTGGTTACATTCATTGATTGCACAGTTTTGGTTACATTCATTGACTGCACAGTTTTGGTTACATTCATTGACTGCACAGTTTTGGTTACATTCATTGATTGCACAGTTTTGCATTCACAAGGTGCTGGCCATAACTCACGACCTTTACTATGAAGGATATTTTCGTGAGAACTAAAACTGTATAAGATATTTATTGCTTTTCAATATAGCCATTGCAGGACTTGACACATGCCACCTCTGTTTGACCTTAAAGATACCATGGAAATAAAGCATTACCATTGTTCGAACTGAACTATTTATCACATGACTTCGTAACCAATGTAAAATGATCTCCTTTGAGATGATTATTAAGAGTTGGAATAAGAAAAGAATAACGTCTTTGGAAGAATCGCAATATTCAGATACATAGCCTCTAACATTAGAAGCATTGCTTTGTGAGAGGGCACATTGTCATATTATAGATATACTCCTAAATCCATATTTTTGTGACCGCTTTGAAGTCGATTGGCATGTGATCAGTATCGCCCCTAGCTGACTTATATTGCAAATTTTTTTCTGGTGCTACATCTTTTTTCCCGCTCTGTAGCGAAAGCGTAACGAAAGCAATTCGTGTTCCGTATAAGGTGTTCGAAACACAGCTGCGAGCGATTTAGCAGCAGACAGCCTTGTGTTGTTTTTATGATATGGCTTGGGTGCCTGTCATTCAGAAAGCAATGGCAAACTACTGAACGTAAACTTGCTAGGACATCACAAACAGCCAAAAAATGCTGGGGTTGACTGCGACCTCCTGTAAAGGATATGAGACTAACTTTTTTTAACTACATCTTTATGAGGCTACACCATTTGATGACGATGTGAATCCTTGACCAATAGACGGGGGATAGCCACTGCTCTAACGCTTTTGCCACGGCGGCTTCTAGTTGCCGCTGTTTCTTCTTCTTCTTCTTCTTCTTCTTCTTCTTCTTCTTCTTCTTCTTCTTCTTCTTCTTCTTCTTCTTCTTCTTCTGCTTCTTGAAATGGGAGCATGTTTGCATATCCTATATACAGGACATTGCAGTCAACACCAACATTTTTCAGCTGCTGGTGATGTCTTGCACGTCTTTTTTACGTTCAGTAGTTTGGCATTGCTTTCTGAACGACCGGCTCACATACCTTTCCGTAAGAAACCAACGCGGCGCGTGCCGCTGCGTAATCTCGCGCAGCTGTGTTTCGTACGTGGGTATACGGGATATTGAACAGAGTCCTTAACACCTTCGCCAGGGAGACCGGCTATGGGAACATAGATCCTCAATAAACTCATTCCTAGCCCTTTGCAGACCTACACATGAATCTTTTGATTTTCAGATAAAGCTTTCTACAGGGAGAAGTAGCCAGTCTCGCGCTAACCCTCCCTAGCCGCCTCTTACGACATGCAGCATATCTATCTAATAGTGTTACAATTATTTGCTTCCCTTTAGGCTTTGGTAAAACCCCGGCGGGTTGATACTTCAAATCCACATAAGACAACTGAGACTAAACGATGCGTTCTTACTTTTTTGTGCCAGCACTGTCTTCTACGATGGTTGTACGACCGTTGTGAAATGAAGTCAAAGGACACCTCAAAGTACGCCTGCAACTGAAGTAATAAAGATCAGCAATTAACTCTCTCTCTCTCTCTCTCTCTCTCTCTCTCTCTCTCTCTCTCTCTCTCTCTCTCTCTCTCTCTCTCTCTCTCTCGTCGTATTTTTACTATCAAACAATAAACGCTAAGTCTGGGTGAAGGCAAAGGAGTAAAGGTACATGCCTTGGGGAGTATTAGTTATCTAGAATGGGGTCTCTGTGGCGAAGTGGTTAAGCGTCTGCCTCTCGCTCCGAAGATCGTGGGTTCGTTCCTTGAATTGCGTCGTTTAGCCAGCGATGACACATGTTTTGGAGACTGTTGGGAGCCAACGCTGGAGCTACAGATTTCGTGCTCTGTGCGACGTTGTCGGCAAGCAACTTGCTGTTCCGCCTTTTAAAAAAAAAATCGCTTAAAAGTCGACAGGGTCGACTTCATTAAACCGGGTTTGTATTTCATATGGCTCAGTCTCTTTCCGCAGTGCGGAAAGCGTCGCAAAAAGCACGAAATCCGTAGCTCCAGCGACGACCCTGAGGAGTATCCGAAAAATGCATCCGTGAACCGAAGGAGGCGGCCCGAAATCGAACTCACAACCTTCAGAACCCGAGTCAGACGGCTTGACCACTTCGTCACGGAGCTTCCCTTGCTGTTCTGCCTAAATAGATCGAATAAGGTGGGGTGATACCCGGTACAATGAAATCGACCCTCTCGGCTCTTTTTTCTTCTGTCTCTTCTTCTTCTGCTTCTTCTATTTTCTGTTTCTGTCCGCCTTTATTTCTCGCCGGTGTCCACTCTAGGTTGGCTCAATCTGGTATCTGGGTTAATTTTACCAAATCCGCCTCGATGGCAATTCGAATGGGTGGTCAAATGTGGTAATTTAGTGCGCTATCCATTGGGAGACTGAGCTACCTTGTGTCAGAGTGCGTTAAAATATTCATTCATCATCAGCCTCCAGTGCCTTGCGGCTTGCCTGGGCGATCATGCCTCTCCACAAATTATGATTTCCGACGTCATGGATCAATTAGTGTGTTGGTTCCCTTCCGGACCATGATGCAAGACTGGGAAAACTCTTCTTACGCTGTCGTCCTCTATCTTTGTTTCCGCAAATCTTTCCGATTGTCACACCACTGTACAGTTTTTGTCTTCTCATAACGTGGCCGAAAAACGATGACTGCCTCTTTCTGATGTTTGTAATCAGTTGTCTTTACGACTCAGCTTCTCTTTAATCACTACCTGGAACTAAAGAAGTAAATCTACAACTAGAAGAATAGTTATTTATATAATTGTGTTAAGCGATGACACATGGGGGATTGGTTTTTCTTCCGCTTTGAACCCAA
Organism: Cepaea hortensis; assembly: GCA_963921405.1. NCBI lineage: Eukaryota > Metazoa > Mollusca > Gastropoda > Stylommatophora > Helicidae > Cepaea > Cepaea hortensis. The sequence goes on along the minus strand of OY992876.1, from coordinate 164,243,293 downwards.
TAGTACTTCTGTGGGTGTACTGGTCAGTTTTTGCATGGGGATTAGATTTCCTATTAACCAGTGTCCCTCGCCATCAGGCGAACCCACTCCGACTTCATAGGCACTTGTAATTTATGTCCCAAAGTCAGGGACGAGAAGTCAACATTTATGTCCAGCTGAATGGTGTATGGCATGAACAAGCAACGCCGCGGTCAATTGGGAAAGTTTAAGCGTGAATGCTTTAAACCTCTCAGCAACGCTTACCTCCACAACAAGTGTGCATGCTGGAGGAAACCCCAGTCGATCAACAGCATTCAGTAAGTCGCTAAAAAGCACCATCCTCATATGGCTTGCCGATAACCGACGGCGATCATGATTCACGGCATCACAAACGATCACTATTGGCCGCGTTAGCGAAGTTGATATAGAGCTGCGTTGATAACGTCATGAGCGCGGTTGGACGAAGGTTCAGCGCGTGCGCTCGTCGTCTCGTTAAGTGAGGGAAAGACTGATCAAGTATCCCTGCCTGCATTCAGGCCTGCACAATGTGATGGTCCTATTATATCACAGACCCATAGCAGGAAACTGTTTAGAGATACATTTTTTTTAATGAAAGAAAATGAAAGAACGAATTAATAACTAACAAAAGAACACGCAGATATCTACTGGAGCGGGTAGTTTCATAGATAGAACAAATATGCAAGCCAAAAACGCATGTATCACACATTCGCAAACAGTGGATAGCAAGTATGATTGCCGGTCCGAATTTACGTATCCATATATGTATGGATGTATGAACGTAAGTTAGTTAGTTAGTTAGTCGAGGTTCCAACTTCACGGCAACGGGTCGTCCCCATTATGCTCCGTTCCAGTGCCAGTTAATATCACACAAAATACTCCACACTGTCCAATGTGAAAAGAGGAATAGACAGGAGTCTCGGCAATCCAACAGCCCGCACAGGTACACTGTGCATAATGCCGCCGTCAGAATTCCAACACGAAATTCATCCACGAATACCACAGTTCATCGTCGATGGACTCGGCAGTCACCAGAAAGACCTTATTGACCCGGGTTTTCTCACGTGGCTCTGTCGCTTACCGCAGGGCGACCCGCCGAAAGTGTCGCACAAAGCACGAACTCCGCAGCTTCAGTTCCGACTCTCAGGAGTCCATATTGACGTGGATAGGCCTTAGGTTCATACCAGAATACGATCAGCGTTGTCAGTAGTGGGTTGTGCTCAATATTTAAATCCCAGGAGTTTCCCGAAAAATGCACATGTATATATATTTGAGGGGGGGGGGGGGTGTGTGTGTGTGTGTGTGTGTGTGTGTGTGTGCGTGCGTGTGCGTGTGTGTGTGTGTGTGTGTGTGTGTGTGTGTGAGAGAGAGAGAGAGAGAGAGAGAGAGAGAGAGAGAGAGAGAGAGAGCACATTTGTCTGCCTGCCTTTCTCAGACGTTGATATATGAATTGTTTGTGTTTGGTGTATGCCTACAGCATTCATAATACAATGTTGTTGTTAGTTTTAAATGTTTGTTTCAATATAAATGTCACATTTATGATAGATAACTGGTAAGGGTCGAAAGTAAGACGGGCCTGCGTGCCCAATTTTGACCCTTCCAAAATAAAGGTCGTTCCTTCGTTCGTTTGCTCGATGGCCCTGTATTCTAATTCCCGTGGAGGCGGATTTTCTGAAGTTGATCTGCGCACCAAGATCGTCCCAACCCAGCCTGGGTACCAAGACATGTGGTGGGAAGTAAAAACTCTTTGTGTTATATTCACCACATTATCCAAAGAATGCCGACAGGTAATACAAATGTGGGGTTATCACCATATACCCAATAAACCTCACTGCATGTAAAAGTGCCCTTTACTTAAATGTACCATACTACTTTAATTGTACTTACATGTGCCATATTACTTTAATTTTACATATATGTACCATATTACTGTAAGTTTACTTACGTGTACCATATTACTTTAAGTTTACTTACATGTGCCATAGTACTTTTGTTGTACTTACATGTACCATATTACTTTAATTTTACTTACATGTATCATATTACTTTAATTGTGCTTCAATCAATCAATCATGTGCCATGCCGGAAAGCGTGGGCGGTCATGACTCGCTATTTCACTCGATCACCAGAGTCGTGGATCAGCTCAGTGTTCCTGTCTCGTCCATGCCACGTGGCCAAGCCATCCAGGTATTTTCCTCTCGGTCTTCCTCTTGGTCGGTTCCCTTCGATCTTGCCAGTTGTCACTAAGTTCTCAAATCCATTTCTTCTCATAACATGTACAAAAAAATCGTGCTTGTATGTATCATATTACTTTAATTTTACTTACATGTAACAAAATATTTTAATTTTACTTACATGTACCATATTACTTTAATTGCACTGCATCATCATCCTAAAGTGCCCTGAAAACTGGCGTAGGCGTTCATGGCTCTCCACAGATCTCGGTCTTTGGTGTTCTGGATCAACTCTGCTGCTGATATTCCTCCATGCCACCCTCTCAGTCCATTCAGCATCATTTCTCTTGGCCTGCCTCTGCCTCTTTTCCCCTCGATCTTTCCAGTTGTCACGATGTTCTAATATGCCTCTCTTCTCATCACATGACCAAATAAAGATGTTTGTCTCTTTCTTATTGCTTTATGTAATGTACTAGTTTCATTAGCCTGTTTCATGTCATAATTGTACCTACATGTACCATATTACTTTAATTGCACTTACATGTACTATATTACTTTAATTTTACTTACATGTACCATATTACTTTAATTGTACTTACATGTACTATCTACACCCATATATACAATGGCGGGTTAGTTTCATGCCCTTTAAAGGACGTTGCAATCAACTCTAGAATCAATTAGCTGTGTGTGATTGACTAGGTTATGCTAGTTCAGTAGTTTATCATTGCTTTCTGGGCGACCGACATCTCATACAATTGAAATCAACACAGAACGGTCTGCTTCCAAATCTCCCGCAGCTGATTTCGAACCCTGGACTCGGTGTGTCGGAGAATTATGAAACTGCGCGTCTCATTATCCCATAAGCCATAGGGCCGGTCACAATCGTAGGGATATCTTCCCCTTCTTTTCTTCCTCAATTTACGTCATTGAAGTGTTGGGTGGAGATGCAAAGATCGTTTATGCGCTCTTTCTATTGTTGCTTGTAAGTTGTTATGCATTTCTCTAAGGTTGTTCTTGATACCATAACTTCATGTTTAACGTTTGATTTTAATGGAATGAATGATTAGTTTCAGACCCAGTCTTCTCCTAATTTGCTCATCCCTAATTCTATCTTTAACAGTCACTCCTGCATCTCTGCTAATGCATCTAATCTCTTTTGTTATGATTTTGCTCTCATTAGTTGTAGTAAGCGTCCACGTTTGACACTGTAGCATAATCTTGGCCAAAGAATTACTTTTGATGAGATTTGCTTTACTTGAAGTGAAAATTGACACTATATATTTAAATTCGCCGGTATATGCTAAGACATATCTACACGCATATAGAATTACCATCTACACACACAAAATTGCCGTCTGCGCATATACAGAATAAATATCTGTACACATACAGCGCTGACTTCGTGGCTTAGAGGTTAGCGACTTTTCTCCGTTATCTCGTATACTCTCGTGGGTAACGTGATGGCGGTGAGAATCAGCAGTGGTTCGAATCGCATCGATAACTTACGGGGTATGTGAGCCGGCCGCTCAGAAAGCAATGGCAAACTACTGAGCGTAATCTTGCCAAGAAATCAACATACAGCTGAAAGATGCTGGTGTTGACAGCGATGTCCTGTAAAGGATGCGCAAAAACAAAATAAAACACATACAGCATTACCATTTATACATATACAGAATCACTATCCAAACATAAGAATAATTACCATCAACACACACACAAACACACACCCACAGACAAAAGTTACCATATGCACACATACAAAATTACCATCTACATACACATAGAATTACCATCTAGACACGCGCATACTGAATTACCATCTACACCCATATAGAATTACCGTCTACACACATACAGAATTGCCATCTAAAAACATACACAGAATTACCATCTACATACATACACAGAATTACCATTTATAAACATACACAGAATTACCATCTAAAATCATACAGAAAATTACCATCTACACCAATAAAAAAAATTACCATCTACACCAATAAAAAAAAATTACCATCTACACCAATAAAAAAAAATTACCATCTACACCAATAAAAAAAATTACTAACTACAAACATACACAGAATTATCATCTACATTCATACACAGAATTACCATCTACATAAATAAATAGAATTACCATCTATACATACACAGAATTACCATCTAGACACATACAGAATTACCACCTACACACATACACAAAATTACCATCTTCAAGCATACACAAAATTATCACCTGCATACATACACAGAATTACCATCTACACATATACACAGACATACCATTTCCAGACACCAGCCTAAGATATAGGCTATCTTGACATGGGACTGCAGTGGCGAGCTCACAAGTGCCTGCAGGGATGTCGCCACTAGACGGCCTCTGGTGTTTCCCCCGGTGTTCACATTGTATTCTAACACCTGTGTCGTGGAAGATAATAGAACAACTCGTCTCATCAACTGTATTATGTTTTAGTAAGATAATTAAATTCAAATTATCTCTTTAATCATTTGTTTTCTTCTTTTATTCACGCTTTTGGGGGGACTGGCTTTCTGTGATATAGAGAGCGAGTAAAGGACTCTTTTCCAGGTCTTAAGGCGTGCAGGACATATGGTGTCAAACTCATATTTTTATATATCAATCGGCTCTCGTCGGTTGAAGTGGTAAGTATCACACAAGCTTCCTTCACTTCCCAAGACACTTACTGCCACCCATTTTAGGTTGGGTTGACCCAGTCAATAAGAGGGAGTGCCATAGTAATACTCATCATCATCATGTGCCATGCCGGTAAGCGTGGCGGTCATGTTTTGCCATCTCACTCGATCACCAGAGTTGTGGATCAGCTCAGTGTTCTTGTCTCGACTATACAAAGTGGCCAACCCATGCTGGTATTTATTTCTCTGCCCTCCCCTTGTTCTCTTCCCCTTGATTTTGCCAGCTGTCACCAAGTTCTCCAATTTATTTCTTCTCATAACATGGCCAAACGTTGACTGTCTACGTCTAATGTCTCTAATCAGTTTACGATTTTCATTCGTTTCCTGTAGGACTTGGTCACTGGTTTTTCTGTCTGTCCATGGTATTCTTAGCACTTTCCTCAGAAACCACCTTTCCACAGCCATCAGAGTTTTTCAGCTTGTCTGTTCATTGTCCACGCTTCACATCCATACAAAACCACAGGTTCTATGTAGCACCTCAACACTCTTTTTCTCGTTGCAAATGACATCTTTTTATTGGTCAGAATGTTTTTCATCTTGCAAAAGGCTGCCTTCGCCTTGGCAATTCTTGTTCTAATCTCTTCAAGGCATCTCCCATAAGATGTCATAACTGTTCCGAGATAACTGTACCGATTCACTTTTTTAAGAATATTCCCATTTTCTTGTATAATAAATTGTGGTATTTCCTTCTTCCTAGTGACGACCATAATATGTCTTCTTACAATTTAATTCTAACCCTAGTTGTTCACTTAGTAGTTCACTGTGTGCAACAATCGCATCTTCTAAATGTTGCAGATCCTGCTCATTGTCTGCAATCAATACTGTATCACCCGCATATCTACTGTTATTGATGTTATGTCCCCCAATGATGAGTCCTTTCATATCGTCAACATTTCTGAAAATATTTTTACTACATAGCGAAAAAATATCTGGAGACATTACACATCCCTGTCTCAAACATCTCTTAATAGGCTGCTATTGACCTACTTCATTATCAATCTTTATGGCAGCTTGTTGTTTCCAATATATGTTTTCATGAGTCTAAGGTCTTTCCATTAATTTGTAGATCTGCAAGCATTTCCATCGTGTTGACATGTCTTGCGTTACCGAAAGCCTTTGTGTAGTCAAGATGCATGTATTTATTTACTTCTATAGAACGTTCAATTAATGTTCTCGGCAAATACACTGAATTTACTGTACCGTTGCCTTAAAAAAAAACCACATTGTCCCCCCCCCCCCTCCCTTCCTATTTCGGCGTGTATTTTCTCTCTAACGCTTTGCACGATAATTTTCAGCAGAATCTTTGCGATGTGGCTCATGTTACTAATTGTTCGATGGATCACATTCCAAGGCTCCTGATTTTTTCGGGATTGTAATAAATATAGAATTACATAATTCGGTAGGTATATCTCCAGTATCATATATTGTGTTAATCAATCTGGTGACTTGACCTATTCCATATTCTTCTAAGGCCTTGATCATTTCTCTTGCGATGTTGTCTGGACCCGGGATCTTGCCAGATTTCATATGGTTAAGAGTGTTCTTAAAATCTATCTTCAGATTGATGGTCCTACATTATTACTCCGAATATCATATTGTTCTTCTCTTGTATCATCATAACAGTTTTTCACATAATCTGTATGTAAAATCTCATGTTTTTCTATTATGAGCTGTAGCTGCTACAAATAGAGGGAATTCCACTGAGATAGATGCTGCTACACATAAGGAAAATTCCACTATGGTAGCTAGTTCAGATACGGTTACTTTCATTGCAGTAATTACTAAAAGTAAGTGGTCGTTATCTCTTTTGTTTACAGGCACATACAGTCAAACACACAGACAGACTTGACAGAGACAGCCACACATAACAGACAGACTGACAGACAAAAAGACAGACAGATATACAGACAGACAAATATTATGAAGCTTTCAGTTATATATAAACGAGAATCACCTTGTTGAGCCAATCGAATGCATCATCGATTCCATACTCCTGCAGGCCAATCTCAGCCACAGCGTCTCTAATCTCATGATAGACGCAGTTGAAATCATCTCCTGGGAGCTTCTCTGACATGTCCCAAGCTTAGGCACGTTCCCGCAGAAAGGACGAGTTTGTTGAAGAATTCACAGGCACTACGTTTATACACTGTAAATAGTTGTTTTATGTGGTAACTGTAAACTAATGTATGCACAGTATGTTATTGAATACATGGGTTAAATCGTAACGGTTTAGTGGTGAGGTTTAAGGGTAATGATTAATTGAGTTTACAGGCAATGATTATTTAGGTTCAAGCACCGTGATTGATTGATTGAATTCAAGGACCATGATTCATGTGGTTTAATGGCAATACATTTTTATTGTATTTGAGGACAGACACTGGCCGATATTTTAAGAAACATGGTTGATTGTTTAACTGATTCAATGCCAAACAAAAAGTAAGTTTGCACCAAACATGGTACACGATCAAATTAACAAATATTATAATGTAAATTTCCGTTCATTGAGCACTGAAACTGTGGAAGATACTACGAAACGAAATAAATAACACGATGACCCTAGTATGGCAATATATCGTCCTACTGTATAAATGGAAGGTCATATTCTGCGATATATTATCCTTCGGCACTGATTCTGTTAAGGAACATGATTGACTGGATAAACAAAACTAGGGTTTATTGGGCAGAAGGACCATGATTGATTGATTTCAAGTGTTATAACTGATTGACTGCATTCATGGACGATGATTCGTTGGATTCAACGGTCACTGGTTTTAAATGGCTTCACGGACCATAATTAATTGAGCTCAAGTACCATGAATAATTTAATTCAAGGACCACGACTGATTGAATTATAAAACCATTATTGATTGAGTTTGAGGACCATTATTGATTGAGTTTAAGGACCATGACTGATTGTGTTTAAGAAATGTTATTTATTGGATATCTGTACCATGATTGATCGTGTTTATAAACTATGACTGATTGGGTTCAATGACAATGATTTATTGAGCCCAAATATTCTTATTGATAGGGTTAAAGAAGCTTTGTTGATTTGGTTCCTAAACCATCATACAATGGGTTCAAGAACCGCAAATGACTGAACTCAAGGGTCATGATTGATTTAGTTCGTTTAGTATACTCGGTTCTTCTAGGTTACTTTCTTTTGTTAATTCTGCTATTTCTCCATTATATGTATTCATGTTATCTCTTTATTATATCACCTTCTTCAGTGCCTTTCCGGTTTCGATTTCAAATATTATGTGTTTAATCTGATTTTTCTGCCTGTCAAATCGCAATTTTGTCTGTGAATGTTTTTTGAATCTTTATAGAATGTGTTTCAATATTTTTGCATTGTTTATTTAAATAATTTTCCTTTGTCTTTATGCAATTGCCCGCTCCGTGGTGAAGGCGTTACAGACGCAGTTCGTAATCCCACATACCCGCGTTTGAAACACAGCTGCGGGTGATTTGGCAGCAGACCGCCTGCATTGTTTTGTTTTTTCACGAAATGGTACGGGTGCTGCTCGTTCAGAAAAAAATGGCAAATTACTGAACATATACTTACCAAGAGATCACTACAGCAAAAATATGATGGTGTTGACTGCAACGTCCTGTAAAGGATATGCAACTAATTTAACTTAACTCTGTGCACTGATCTCTTATGTCTTTATTTATCTTATTATATTTTTATTTGCCATTTTTACTTTGTGTTATTTAGTTCATGAACTTTAAGATTTCAGATTGCATCTATTTCTTCTCAGCTTTTTATTTTTTTTTTTTTTTTTTTTTTTTGGGGGGGGGGGGGGGGGGGGGGGGGGTTCTCTTTTCCAGTAATATCTCTTTACTTGTTTGACGGATGGAGTTTTTTGTTTTATTTTAAAGCATTTTCCAGTGTTCATTTGTCCTTTGTATTTTAGGTTTTGCATTGTATCTGTTTCCCACAATTACTTTGTATCTCTTTTGAGTTTCTTAATATGCCCTTTGAATATCTTTGCTTAATCTATTGTCTTGTTCCCCTGTTCCCCACTTTTCTACTTTACTTTTACTAGTCTTCATAGTGAAACATGATCATTGCTTCTGTCAGCGTCACGCATTGTCTTCACACTTATCAATGCTTTTCTAAATCTTAAATGAATCAGCATTTAGTCAGTTTAAATGCATATGATCTCATTAGGGCTTTTCGAGTATAATGTCGCCTCTTATTATGTTTAAACCAGGTGTTTCCAATCATCATATCATCTTTTGTGTCCATTCTTTCGCTGTCTCCTCTTTCATTTTATATTACTATAGTTACTAACCAAATATGTCATTCATTCAACCGAGCATGTGAGACGTAAGATGGTGCATGATGGTGGAAATGACCACGTGTTCACATGCACCCACTGTGAACGAACATTTACAGCGCGAATGGGCCTTATCAGTCACATTCGCTACCGCCAAATGTAAAAGTTATTATGCCTTTTTAAAGCACAAACTATCGTCTGTCAAGACGGCAAGGTGTCAATGATATGTCATTCAATCCTTTCCTACAATTGCGTTGAAATCACTGTGTATTATTTTGTGATTTGACTTCTTGTGATTTTACCTGCATTTCTATTTCTTCATAAAATCTTTCTATTTCTTCTCCACTACTGTTTGCTGTTTGTGCATATAGTTGTATAATATTTATTTACATTGTTTGCATTTTAGGTATTGGTTTTATTTTGATTTTAACCATAAAAGCTCGATCTGAAATATTCCAAAAGTAAAGATTCCTTACGGCATATTGGGTATATATTGCTACAGCCATAGTGTTATAGACCGACTTCCGGTCCCCAACATGGAAGATAGGCGATTGAACTGTTAAGGCCTCTGGTGTGTTTATGCTTGTGGCTACGTTTTGCTTACTCATTTTCTTCATGTTGGACTGGTAGTGTATGGTTCCGTCGCCCTGCTACTGAGTTGAGTGAGTGAAGCGACACTGTGAGGTGTGAATTTTGTGTGGAGTGCTTTTACATCTGCCCGTGGTTGCTTGTAGTGTTAACTGCATGTTCATAAAAATTGCGACAGGCCGGTCGCTGAACTAACTGGGTTGCATTATGTAGTAATGTGTGGTTACAGCTTTTCTAGTGACTGCCACTTCCATCGACGATGAACTGTAATTTTTGTTGCGGCCTTTTGTGATGGCATTCTGGCAGCGGCATTATGTATAGTATACCTGTACGGGCCTTTGGTTTGTCTAGATTCCTGTCTGTTCTTCCTCTTCTTCTGCTGAGTTCATCCGGAGTGTTTTTCCAGATGTATTTGCGGTGTATTATTATGCACCCTTGGGCCTAGACCCTGAGGCCAACACATCCGACTTTTGCGTGCGTTTTTGACCAGGTTAGCATTCCTGGGGGACTCTCACTTTTGTGGTGCCGTCCACATCCCAGCTGGTCAAGGTAGAACGGTCGAATACTTCACGATCAGCCCTCAATGGAAGGCAGGGACAGTCCATGGGCATTATCAGCCATCCAAGGGAGGCTTCCATAGTTGCAGAGCCGACACATAGGCTAAGGTGCTAGGCTCACCTAGGGAATCGCCACGTCCTGCTCATGGCTGCTTTAATTCCTCACTTCAATATATTGGGCATTTCTTTCGGCTTGTGCCGCTCCCCGCACAAACCAGGCCGGTCTGCAGACAGTATCCACTCAGCGAGCTTTCGATTCCGACATGTGCTGTTCGTTGTGCCTGGAAGACATATATAGTCAGAGCTGTTCCGGGCACGACGGACATTCGGAATACTAGCTAGTCAGAGCTGTTCTGGACACAAGGACATTCGGAAAACTAGATAGTCAGAGCTGTTCCGGGCACGACGGACATTCGGAAAACTAGCTTGTCAGAGCTGTCCTGATCACAAGGACGTCGGAAAACTAGATAGTCAGAGCTGTTCCAGGCACGTAAGACATTTCACTCGGACGTTTTTGCGTTGTGCCAGTTTTAATTTTCCACCCTCAGGCCTGCACATCCGACTTCGGAGAGCGTTTTTGATCAGGTTAGCCGTCCTGGAGGTTTCGAGAGACTTTTTTTCTGGTGACGCTCACATCTCAGCTGGCCAAGGTAGAACGGTCAAAGACATCACTGTCAACTCTCAAGGGAAGGCAGGGGCAGACCATGGGCATTCCCCGCTATCCAAGGAGGCTTTCATAATTGCAGAGTCGGCACATAGCGCTCTGAGACTTGGCTCACCTGAGGAATCGCCACATCCTGCTCATGGCTGCTTTAATTCCCCACTTCCATGTATTGGGCATTTTGTTTTGCCACTGGTAGCTCTCCAAACAAACCAGGGACGGACAGTCTGCGGACGACATCCACTCATCAAGCTTTCGCTTCGGACTTCCATGTGATTTATTTGCTGGCCAAGCTTTCCATTTCGTGTTTTTCAGACGTTTTTCCACCTTTGACTACGCTCACTCTATGAGCGTAGATACAGACTTTCATCGTAACCACTTCGTGCGACTGAGCAGCTTTGCCACCTTATGTATCGCTCACGAGGTAGGTTACAAGTGCTGCCGGCTCAGCACACTACATCCATGCATCAGAGAGCGAGTGACGGCCAGGCCCTCTCATCCGGGTCCCCTCATACCCCCCAGCTAAAAGCCTTCGAACAGGTATCTGAACTAAGCATGTAGCGTGCTCAGTATCTCACCTCCATTTTGCAGTAGGTGAGTATCGGCCCGGCTCTCACATCCGAGGGTTTATAGCTTAGAGGCGTTCAGCCATATCCCTCAGTTGAGAGCCTTAGAGTATGTGTCCGGACCAAGCATGTCTGCCTTCGTGCGCCTGTCTTGAACTTTTGACTCCTATCCCTAGTCTACCTGCAGAGCAGCAAGTTGTGTCTCTCTTGGTCTGGCCCCTAACCCAAGTCCTGTCCGACATATAGTTGTGCTTCCATCGGCTTAGCTCTTGGAGTCATTGGGACACGCAGGTCACCCCCCCCCCCCACCTGGCAAGGTGGAGACACAATGGTGGGGGGAGGGGGGTATACTGTCTGTTCTACTTTTCACATTGGGCAGTGAGTAGCATTTTGTGTGATATTCACTGACACAGGAACAGAGCATAATGGGGCTACCCTTTGCCGTGAAGTTGGAACCGAGACTAACTAACTATTTTGTTATGGACCAATCGGCACTCGTGGTTGATGTGGACAGTATCACGGCGGCCACCTTTACTTCTCAAGACATTTATATCATTGCTTACACACACACACTCACACACTCACACACACACACACACACACACACACACACACACACAAACACACACTCACACACACACACAAAATTGACTTGTTTTAATTAAGAAAATATTTAGAAATTACACAATACTTGTAGTACATACCTCGTTACGTCTTTCTCTTTTAACGACAATTCACTTTTACAATAGTCACAACTAGAGAGAAGTAATCTCCGCGAAGAAGTTCTTTTATAGACAAAGCTTAGTTGTAATCTTTGTCACGGTTATTTTTGAAACGTAATATAACCCGCATCAAGAATTTTGTGGTTTATTTTAAGCCATGAAAAATGTCTAGCTAGAAATATTGTCGAATTTCCTCTCAGGTAATTGAATACTATCCATTGCATAATGTTATACATGACGCCACTAGTGTGCATCATCCAGCGCCTGTATCGGATGAACAGACTACGACAGCTGTGTAGATATATATGTTACATGGATACTGGAAGCGATAGTCATATTGAAAACAATACAGTAATGGTATGTCAATGCATATACAATATGTCACAGAGGCATAGGACATGATGCATTGTTTTATTAGCACAGTCAACATGGCTGAATGGTTAATAGAGCTTGTTCTTAAACATCCCGAGGTTGCGGGTTCAATCCTTACTTAGCTCATTTGGCCAAAATGTTGACTTCTCGTTCTTGACTTGGGGATATAAATTAAAAGTACCTCTTAAGTCAGAAAGGGTTAGTCTGATGGCGAGGGAAACTGGTAATAACGAAATGCTAATCCACACGGGGGGAGGGGGGGGGGGGGAATCAGTCCAGTGCATAGTATGTACGTGTATGGACTGCGCTTGAGTTACAAGCGAGTGAATTACAAACAAAATTAACATAGTATAAAGGTCTCTCTTTTTAAACCTCTACGGCAGTATCACTAGGAGCCGCGATGACATAGTCGTTAGTGCGTTTGTCTGCCTAAAGAGCTGTCCAGGTTCAATATCCAGGATAGTTAGCATTATTTTCCAACTAGTATCTACGCTAGATCAACAGTCTCATACAAATGGGTGCTAAACAATTTTCTAGTAGTTCCCTGGGAAGGAAATGTGACGAGGCAGAGAAATTGTCACCCCACCCCATATGTCTTGGACTAGCATGTGCTTCAAAATCCACCTGCGCATCTGCTATGGGATTACCTTTTATTCGCACAAGGCATTACCTTTTATTCGCAATGGCATTACCTTTTATTAGCTCATCGCATTACCTTTTATTCCACATCGCATTACTTTTATTCCACATCGCATTACCTTTTATTCGCACAAAGCATTACCTTTTATTCGCAATGGCATTACCTTTTATTAGCTCATCGCATTACCTTTTATTCCACATCGCATTACCTTTTATTCGCACAAGGCATTACCTTTTATTCGCAATGGCATTACCTTTTATTAGCACGTCGCCTTACCTTTTATTCCACATCGCATTACCTTTTATTCCACATCGCATTACCTTTTATTCCACATCGCATTACCTTTTATTCCACATCGCATTACCTTTTATTCCACATCGCATTACCTTTTATTAGCACGTCGCCTTACCTTTTATTCCACGTCGCATTACCATGTATTAGCAAATTGCATTATCTTTTATTAGCACATCGTATTATTTTTTATTAGCACATTGCATTATCTTTTAAAAGCACATCGCATTATCTTTTATTTCACATCGGATTAGCTTTTATTTCACATCGCATTACCTTTTATAGACGAGTTGTAAGAATATCTTGGGTAAAGAAAAGAACAAATGCATCCATACTTCAAGAGCTGAATATTGAAAAAGGTTGGCTATTAAAGACGATAAAACAAAGAAAATTGAAATATTTTGGTCACTTGAAACGTCACGAAAGTTTGGAGAGAACAATAATGGAGGGCTATATGCCTGGAAAGAGAGGAAGAGGAAGGCCAAAGAGAAGATGGGTGCAGGATGTGGCGGATGATCTCCAGATGGGTGTATCAGACGCGGGACATCTTGCTTATGATTGAGAGGTTTTCCGGAAGGTTGTTATGTGAGCGAGGTTCTGCAAAGGACATGCTACTGAATGAATGAATGAATGAACGAATGAATGAATGAATGAATGAATGAATGAATGAATGAATGAATGAATTACCTTTTATTAGCACATCTCTCAACCTTTTATTAGCACATCGCATTACTTTTTATTAGCACATTGCATTATCTTTTTATTAGCACATTGCATTACCTTTTATTAGCACATCGCATTACTTTTTATTACCAAATAGCATTATCTTTTATTTCACATGTCATTACCTTTTATTAGCATACCACATTACCTTTTATTAGCACACCGCATTACCTTTTATTAGCACACCGAATTACTTTGTATTGCTACATCGCGTTACCTTTTATTAGCCTGTCACCTGGGTCGAGTGGCAATTTTAAGGCAATACGTTTGCCAGACTTTTGTGGCTCTGTCTGGGCCAGGGAGCAGCTACGCGAATCTTCTCGGGTTCAAGGTGTATGATCTCCACCATCTAACCAGCATTACAAGTCTTCGAATTGTCAGTGAATGTTTCGGCCTTTTTATCCTTTTAGTATTCTAAGGCCGGTCTCCCTGGCTAGGATTTAAACGACTTTCTCCGTAATCCCGCTTATCCGCGTAGGGTAACGCAGCGCGCGAGAATTGGAAGCGGTTCTCGCCGCGTTGGTAACTTACGGGATAAGTGAGCCGGTCGCTCAGAAAGCAATGGCAAACTACTGAGCGTAATCTTGTCAAGAAATCAACTACAGCGGTAAAATGCTGGTGTTGACAGCGATGTCCTGTAAAGGATATGCGAAAAGAAAAATATTCTAAGAGCTGAGGTGTTGGATAGTACAGTCATGACTCTTAAGTAGCTTTCTCCGGATCTGACAATACATTTCCGTGTCATTATATTCGCTGGCTTTTGAACGAGGGAACTGAGCACGCATGGGACTGTCCTGAGTGCAGTGATGTTGATTCTCAACTCAACTCAACTCAACTCAACTCAATTATATTCAGCTCGAAGATGGACACTGGACAATGGAAAATAATGTGGGCATGAAAATTCATGAGGCAAAAGAGCTAGCAAAGGATCATGCATCTTTTCGGTGAGTTAGGGCCCCGAGGAGATCGATGTTCTTTAAAATACCTGTTTTATGAAAATGTTGGTGAGGTGTATAATACCAGCTGCTAAGTGTTTAAAAAAAAAACATACTGACCAATAAACAGATGTCAATTGCAACGAGTAAAAGCGTGATGAAGTGGTACATGGAAACTGTACTTTTGTATGGTGTGAGACGTGGACAATGAGCAGACAAACTGAAAAATATCTATTGGCAATGAAAATGTGGTTTCTGAGGAAAATGCAGACTATCATGGACAGACAGGAAAACCAGTGAGCAAGTTAGTTAGTTAGTTATCAGTTGGGGTATCTTCGTTGCACTCCGGACATGTCCATAGGTGCTCAGATCCTCCCCCAGCATATGCATCAGCGTCCGGTGGCTAATAGTGCCAGTTCTGTGTTGGTTGACGAGGCGCTTTGTTTTCCCGATGTACCTCTCGCGTCTGGCTGTGCCGATTCTTACTCCCAGGTCTTTCATCCTGGAAAGCGATGTGGAATCACTGGCGTCAAAATCCTCTGTTCTCGCCATATCTTTAAGGGCGTTAATAACATCGGCACGATCCATGGGCTGGCCATCTACAGGGGGTGCAGAGCCAGCCAATTTATCAGCTCGTTCATTTCCCTCGACTCCCGCATGTCCCGGGACGAAGATGAAGGTGACTTTGCGGACAACGGACTTCCGCAGCGACTCAGTCCACTGTCTACGTACAGATCCAGCTTCGACCTTCTGAATTATGCTCATTGAATCACTTAGTACACACACGTTGGTATAATGCTGTGATTCCAGCCATATGAAAGCCTGTGTAACTGCCATCACCTCCATCGTCATGCTGCTCGTGGTCATAGAGTGGGCACCACTGGATTCTTGAACGGTTCGGCCCGCTGAACGGGCTGTAAATACCCACGCACTTCTCTGCTGCTTTACAACAGATCCATCTGTATAGATGAGCACTTCGGGGCTATCTGAGTGATCATAGATGAGCGCGTTAACCTCTGCATTGACAGCGGCAGGGTTCTGCTCTCTGCACCGTCTGTCGAGTGTGATAATGCAGGAGAAGGTACACTTAAAAGCTGGAGGCACCGGCACCCATTCCTTGCCGGGGTTGATACTGGTAAGACTGCAGACCTGTCCGACGACATCTTCCGCCCGACCCATCCATGATTTGCCCCTCTTTAGCCTGTCACCCTTTTCTCTGAATACAGCGTCATGCAGAGGGTGCTGCTCATCTGCACTTATTTTTAAATATGCACGAGCTCTCCAGATCTTGATCCTGTGTTCCATTGTCGGGAAGTCAAGGAGGTATCTCATTGCTACACAGCTGGTGTCTCTCGTGCAGCCCAAAATGATGCGCATGGCTTCGTTTTGTACCTTTTCAAGTCTTCCAATCTGTGTAGGGCTGACAGTGAGGATGGCCAGGGCATACTCGATGCGTGAAAGCACAAGTCCTTGGAACAGAAGTAATAGCAGTCTTTGCTCGATATTGGCAGTCGCCATGACTCTCATTGCTGCCAAACCTTTTCGAGCCTTCGTTATGACATAATCGACATGATCTCTGAAGGACAGGCTACGATCAAGCCTCACGCCAAGATATGTCATTGACTGGGTTCTACTCAGAATGCTCCCATCCATTCTTTCTGCCGGCAGGTCTGTTTTCACAATATGGTTGTTTAGTGAGAACCATGTAACCGTTGCCTTTGCAGGGTTGACAAGGGCAACGGCATCAGCACACCATGAGGAAATTCGATCTAGTTCGCCCTGCATATAGTTGGCAACCGCCTGTCTATCTCGACCCTGTCGATACACGAGGATGTCGTCAACGAATGATAGAGTCCTATCCCTCCCATCCAACTGTTGTTCAGTGATCGGCACCGTATACACGTTGAATAGTACTGGTGACAGTGGTGAACCCTGCGGCAATCCTGGACATATCGTTATCGGCTCAGAGGACCAACTCCCGCATCTTAGCACCACCTTCCTTTGGAGTAGAACTGCAGCTATCCATCGTACAAGGTGAGGGTGCACTTTCAGTCTGAGGAGGGTTTGCATCAAGTGCTCGAAAGATACTCTGTTATATGCGTCCTCTAAGTCTATGGCGGCCGCGCATGTCTCTTCTCTGACCTGAAATCCTTCGTAAACATCTTGAGCAAAGACCGCCGCATTCAGCCATGACTCTGTGTTGCGTCTGTATCCTCCAAGTGTGGGCGGGAAGCAGCCGAGCTGTTCCAAGTCCCAAGCAAGTCTGTGTGCTACAATTTTCTCCAGTAGCTTGCCAACAGTATTCTGCATCGTAATGATTCTGTAGCCGCTTATCTTGGAGTGGTCTTTGTTCGGTTTTGGCAGCGGCAGCAAGTAGCTGTGTAGCCATTCTTCTTTGACCTGACCCCTCTGGATACTGGTGTTGAATTCTCTGGCCAGTTCTTCCATGTCATCATCTGATATCACCATTAGGTCACCATATCGGATGCCGTCTGGGCCTGGGGCGGTGTTAGGTGATTTCTTGAGCATCGCACGCAATATCTCAACTGTGATTGTCCATTCTTCGTCTGTCCCGACCCCCTCGCACAACTGAGAGAGTGTTGTTGTGGTCCTCTGTCTGGCGGGCTCGTCTTTCTGGTCAGTCTGTTCTATGTAGCGTGCAAGAAGGGCCTTACCTTTATCCGCATCCAACTTTTTCCATGCGAGGTCTGTGCCTTGAAAGTCTGGAATACCCCTACGTTGTGCAGCACCGTTCATGCTCTTGTGGAGGCGCCAGAATGTCGTAAGAGATTGCTCGGAGCACACCTTCCTGCAGAACTCGTCCCATTTGTCGGCCTTGGCCTGTTTGGCGCAGGATTTGAATAAAGTCGTCGTCCTAACGACCTCAGTCTTCAGGTTCGCCAACTCAACCTGTGGCATGTTAGCCTTTCTGGCCTTTTGCCAGTCTTTGACAGCCTGCCTCTTTCCAAGCCACACCTTCTCGACCTCTCCATTCCACCATGGTGGCTGCAGCCATCTTTCTTGTCTCCTACGGGAGGAAGTTAGTTTCCTTCTTCTGATCTTGCTTATGGCGTCTTGACCAGTGGTGTCGTACGGGAAGGCATTAGTCTTGTTTCTTTGACTCATGGCCCCGTCTTTCTTGATCAGGATGACACAAGGGTAGTGGTCACTATCGTGGTATCCCAGTGTGCCCCACCAGCACCTTGGTGCGATGGTGGGCGACACCAGAGCCAAGTCAATGATGCTGTCAGAGTCGCCTGGTTGAGTGGCCATTCTAGTGACCTTCCCATCATTCAGACAGATTAGGGCAGCAGATGCCAGGGCGTCCTCCAAATCTTCTCCCTGTCTATTGGTGATGCAATTCCCCCATTGACTGCCTCTGGCATTGAAGTCCCCGCAGTAGATGATATGCCTTTCATCCATATCGAACAAACTCTGCCATTTTCGCACGTCGACCTTCCCATTTCGCGCATAGACGTTAACGATTGCAAGCTGCACTGGTGTCATTATTCTTAATGCCTGCACTTGCAGGGCATCGCTGTTCCAGGCGGACATATCGATCTCAGACACTAGTATGTTGTCGCGGACCAGAATGGCCTGTCCGAGGTGCCGCCTGTTAAAGAAACCCTGAAATCCCGCAACATTGACTGTTCCGTCGGTGAGCTGTGTTTCTTGCAAGACTACAATATCGTTTCCGTAGAGTAGTTTTTCAAGAATGGGTCGGCGTTGACTAAATGATGCACAGTTCCAGTACAGTACTCGAACATTTCCGATACCCAATCTGTCACATTTTAAGCGCCTTCTGCGCGCGCCCGCCCTCTTACCACGGTGTGTCCTAGCTGGTCGTCATGTTAGGCTTAACTGTCGCCACCGGGCGCCGATGATAAGCCGAAAGAAAACCGGACGCGCGTGAGCAAGTCCTACAAGCAAATGAAAACTGTAAACTTATTAGAGAAATTAGATGTAGACAGTCAAAAATTTTGGACACGTTAATAGAAGAAATAAATTAGAGGACTTGGTGACAAATGGCAATATTGAAGGAGAAAAGGACAAAAGGATGCCAGAGATGTAAATATCTAGATGGCTTTTCCAGGTGGCATGGTCGAGACAATAACACTCAGTTGATCCACGACTATGTTGATCGCGTGTGATAGCGAAGCATGACTGCTTACGCTTATCGGCATGCATGGCACTTGATGATGGTGAAACTCAAAAAAGCACATAATAATCATGTACTTTTCGGGACTACCCAATCATGGAATGCACTCCATAAGTTTGAGATATCCTCCTTGTAAACGTGAAAATGTGACGCTGTTTCTTGTTGTAGTTGTTAGACAGTAGAAATCATTTCCCAGTAATGTGAAAATTAGTCAAACCAATGTCAACAAATCAATGAATATATGGTGAATATATGGTGACAGTGGGGACAGCACGATAAGAGTCAATCAAAACAGGAGGTAACAGGTATGTTGTATACAAGTAAATGAATATATTTAGTACTATTGGAGTATTGGGGTTGGAACTCTTCGCTGGCTTCTGGGGATGGGGACGGAGCGCTTAAGGGAATGCCCCGAATACTGTGGTGTCGGTTCCTAAATCAATCAATCAATCAATCATGAATATATTTATACGTTAAATCGGTGGTACGGCATGGATCAGCAACATGGAAAGCGACTAAAACTACTGAACGATTACACACAAATTACAAACATTCATTAATTGGTGCCTGCGCAAACATAGGATAGTATAACTCGAAAGATCTGTGTCTGGAATTCAAAAGACATTTCGGATTTCCGCCATCCATGTATGTTTGGTCCAAATCTATTGTTTGTTTGGCACTAAATCTGTTAAACCTGGTTTTATGTACTCGTACCATGAAAGAATTTGTTTTCTAATCTATAAATTCAAGCACCTATTGCATACGATGTTCTTTATTTTATATTATAAAGTATTTGCTTGCTCTATTCTTTTTTTTTTTCTTTTTATCTCTATGTGTTACATTTTCCACCTGATATTTTTTCTTGTGACTATAAACTTGAATTTCTGTATTTGACAGAAATGAATGTCATTACCTTTAATTGTACATTTAGGCATGATATGCCGATTGGATGTTACCATTACATCCGTCTCCCCATTATTCAAAATGAAGTCTGTGTCTTTGTTTTTCACTTTCAACAAAAAATCTACCAATTTCTTCAATTATACAGTCGGGCGTGATCAGCTTCTTTGATGTCACCATCACTCATATCTTGCCGTTATTTCAACTGAGGCTCGTGGTTTTACTTTCCACAATAATCTATCCGTGTCTGTTGTTTCTTCTAACTTGTTGCTATCAACACACAGTCATCATCCTAAAGTAAGTCACTTATATTACGACCACCATCCATGATCTTTGGTATATTCCTAACGATCTCATCATGATATGCTCGCTTTAAAATGGTGGATCAATAAAACAGGGGACAGTATACGTCCTTGTCTGTCACACTTCTTTGTGTACTGAAATGTTCTGACATGTTTTCGACTATTATGAGACATTGAGGGTCTCATTTTATGTATGCTGCAGCATTATGCCAGATGGAATCAGCTGACATCAACACAGCAAAGACAGTTGCAACCGGTTTGCAGTATTTGTCATTCGCCATGATATGATAGCGTAAGCTGCATGTTGAGAAATAAAGGTGTTGATGCCTCAGAACCAGACAGCTTACAAAACAGGAGCTTTCATGTCTTCGCCACGTAGAAACCGTAGACGTAAACACTAGTGCCACGGAGTACAATGGGTTTGTGTGGTTCACAGATATGGGTATTATGCCATGGGTCAGTAAATTGGTTTGACCCATATTTTATGAGCACAGTATAGCCTCTGGTTTTGGACACCATTTTGAGATGTCCGAAGTTTCCCTTTGACATTGGCTTGATATACAGAATCGCTGCCTGTTACTGAGTTACTGTTTATCAACACTTTGAGAGACTGTTTATAAGGTGATATTTCAACTCTAATATTCTTCGTCCATCTAGAGTCACAGAACAAGACATCAATCACGTGTATTCAACAGGACGCTGTACCGTTTACGATTTATCTGTTACATCTTTCCACATTACACGACTCTGACATAATCACAGAGTTATATTACAGTAAAATAAATATCCACACGTGTGATTAAAACTATCAGACAACAAAAAAAAGGTGGCAACATATATAGTGCCATTGCCTACTACGCGTCTGAGGGGGTCTATCCTATACCGTCTCCCAGCCGAGTGTAGCTACCTAGGAGAGAACGGTCGAAAGCGTGTTTTTCGCACGAGGCAATCTGTTCTTTCGACCACGATAAGAGTGAGCTTTAGTCACCACCATTGATCCATGACAACTAGTCTGGCTAACTAAGTGATGATTGTCTGAATACGACTACTATGTGGAAGATTGTCGAGGACTTCAAACTTCGTGCTTAATGAGATTGAAAGCGTGTAATAGTAATTCCATACGGTGCATGTAGACAATCAGAACCCACTTCCTGCACACATCGTACGATCAGATCAAACTGTTCTCGGAATGAGTGTGTTGCTAAGTCTTCACCATTAACGAATATTGCATAATACTAGAATGAACAATGCGCAACTGCAGGGTTCTAACAGCAACAATAACAAAAACAACAACTACAACAATAATAAGAACATCAGCACAAATAGAGCATGCAATAACGGCTTATTACCATATCACATCATGGTATAATCTTCCCCATTTAACAAAATCTGTAATTCTGAAGTAGTCGACTTGGTGTCCGGAATTTCTAGCATACACGAAGTTTATATTCTGAAGCCGACATCGAATCCAGTTCCTAGCATATATCAAGTTAATCTTCTGTGGTTGACTTGGAATCTAGAGATTAATTATATATATATATATATATATATATATATATATATATATATATATATATATATATATATATATATATATATATATATCACACACACACGCACGCATGCACGCACGCTCACACTCACTCACTCACTCATACTCACTCACTCACTCACACTCACACTCACTCACTCACTCACTCACTCACTCACACTCACGCTCACGCTCACTCACTCACTCACACTCACTCACTCACTCACTCACACACACACACACGTACACACACACGTATATGCACACGCCTACCCAGAGAACAATATACCCAATGCGTTAAGGCTACTTTTCTTTCATAATATAAAGTCAAAACAGTAAGCACAACACCTGGAGGCTACTGACATTTCAATCACCCAATCAGAAAACAACAAACACAACGTATTGTGCATTACTTATTTGTCGGCGTGAACAAGAGGTTTTCAACACTGGCTATGTGAGCGGCTTTCCCGCTGGAGGTGGCGTGTGGGTTCGTCGTTCCACATATCGGTCAGTTGAACTTAAATGTTGACTTCTCGTTTAGAAACCAATGGCAAACTACTGAATGTAAAATTACCAAGTAATTCACAAAGAGCCAGTAGCAGATGGCGTTGATGACATTGTCCTGCAAATAACATGCAATTTTTTTTTTTTTTTATGAAAGGATATACGAAAGCTAATTATACTTCATACGCCTAATGAGAGAATGATTGCATGGTGGTTAGTAAGCTTTACTGCGATGACAGTCGTCCGGGATCGATTCCCAGCAAAGGCAAAACCAGTACAGCTCTTGAATCGACGCAGGCTCATAGAAATGGATGCCAGACAATCTTCAGAACTGACTAGCGATTGTCTCTTAGAGAAAGGCGACGAGGAAGGAAAATAGCCACCCCAACTCATACGCCGTGACCTAGAACATGCGAAGGGCTAACAACTCACACTCCAAGCGCAGTATCTTCTATGGGGCTGGATTTATTTGTCTAAGAGGAAGTGGTTGAAAGCGATTCGAAGGACGTGGGTTCGCTTCGTACTGCGTCGATCAGGCCACTAGTGCAATGTTTCCGGAGATCTCTGAAGGTGGTGGCCTTCATACACGGAGTTCTTGCTTTGTGCGATGCTCTCGGCATCATTCGGAGGAGAGAGACAGAGTCATGTGTAATAAAACCCGGTACAGTGTAATTGATCTTTACTTTAACCTTTACCTATCATATGTAGGGATCGCGATCATTGAAACATTGGCTCTTTTTATTTCTCTATGCAGGGTCAGTATTGATTTGTTTTGCATACGGGGGATGGTCAATATTGACTTGTTTTGCATACTGGATGATCAATATTGACTTGTTTTGAATACTGGATGGTCAATATTGACATGTTTTGATACGTTTTCTTCTATGCACCTACTTTTAGAGTCTCGGTGGTGTAGTGGCAAGACACTCGCCTGCCGACCCAGTGGTCATGGGTTCGATCAGCAGCTAGGTTGGTTCGAATTTTTTTTTTTAATTGACCTCGGCTCCCAGTGACACCAAGTCTCAAATAGTTACAAAGAATGTTTTGGGAAGTAATACAGTCGGCGTGATATTTAAAACATCACACATAGAATCTTTGGTCTAAAAAAATATGAGCCTTGCACCATATGCCCGATTCAACTTAAGGCATGTACAGTGGTCTTTTACTTACCTACACACCCTTTGCGATTTGGAAGAAAATCATCGCTTTGCGTTGATTTCGATGCCATGAGGCAGGGAAATTTCAGAAAGCAATGACAAAGTATTGAACTACAACTGCCTAGTCTGCAGCGTCTTGTACCGGATATGCAACTATCTTTACCTTTTTTAATGACATAACAATATAGACATGGCGTGATGGCTTTTGATATTTATTATGTTTCAGGCCCAAACCATGTCTGACACATCTTTACAGGGTAAATATGCTGTACTAATTAATTCCGGTTTGTTTTGTTCCGTGTAGCTCTGTCTATACCAACTGATATACTGTATGTTCATTAGTTATTTAGTTCGTGATATATTGTATTATAATTGTATTGTCATTCTATCACGGAGAGAATTATACAGATTAGTGAATCAAGAGGTTTGATCAGGCGGGCGCCCTAGCGAAATTGATAGCGAACTACTCTGGTCATGTCATGATCACGGCTGGACACTGGTTCGACGCCTGTGCTCGTCGCTTGCTAAAGTGAGGGAGAGATTGGCAAACTATTCCTCCTGGTTCTCAGGCCTGTAGAATGTGACGACGCTATCACATCACAGCCCCGTAGCAGAAAATGGGTTCGGACAACCAATAAAAAAAGTTTGAAAAAGAGGCTGGCACTGAAAAGGATATTCATGCTTTCATTCAGTAGTATGTCTTTTACAGAACCTCGCTCCCATAACAGCCTTCCGGAAAACCTCTCGATCATAAGCAAGATGTCCCGCTTCCGATACACCCATCTGGAGATAATCCGCCACATCCTGCACCCATCTTCTCTTTGACCTTCTTCTTCCTCTGTTGCCAGGCATATACCCCTCCATTATTGTTGTCTCCAAACTTTCGTGGCGTTTCAAGTTACCAAAATATTTAAATTTTCTTTGTTTTATCGTCTTTAATAGCCAACCATCTTCAATATTCAGCTCTTGAAGTATGGATGCATTTGTTCTTTTTTTTTTTACCCAAGATATTCTTAGAACTCGTCTACAACATTTATATTCAAAGGTATTTATGCGCTTTTCAGCTTGTCTAGTAAGTGTCCAGGTCTCATATGTGCATGTTGCAATGGGAAAGATGCATGCTCTTAAATATCTAATTTTTGTAGTTCTGTCTGTCCCACTCCTTAATTTATTCAGCTGTTTTAGTCTTTGAAGAGCGATTGATAGTCGTCGTTTAATTTCTTTCCATTGTATCACCATTGTTGGTTATCAATGACCCAAGATATTCAAAACTGTCCACCACCTCCAATTTTTCCTCCTTATTATACATAAATATATATATATATATATATATATATATATATATATATATATATATATATATATATATATATATATAGGGCGGTGGGCGTGTCTCATAGTTCCCCGACACACCAAGTCTATAGCACTAAATCAGTCGCAGACGATTGGAAGCAGGCCGCCTGAACTTATTTCGATGGTAAGGGCTACGGATGTTCAGAAAGCAATGGCAAACTACTCAACATAAAATTGTTTAGTAAATTATAAACAGTAAACTATGCTGGGATTAATTGCAACGTCTTGTGAAAGACGTGCGACTAACTTGTTTAAGAATAACCAGAAAACCCATTGTCTGGAATCCATAGGTTCAGTGAAATAGAGGAAGACGTAAAGACACACTACTAAGATAATTGTTAACATAAATTATTAATGTGGCAAGGACATGTTGCCTCTACTCTCATCTCATCTTGTTCCTCTTAACTTTGCGGTGTCGAGATGAAGCATAAACAGTGCCCGTTTATGGGCTTCATGTATCGAGATTCCCATGGACTCTGCTGTTCCCTCTATCTATCGTTTAAGTGGCCGGCCTCTTCTTCTGCTTCAATTTGATCGGTATCATTACTTATTGTGGTATACAGTTGGTTGGTAATCAAGTTATATGACCAAACCATTTAATTTGCTGTTTTCTGATGAAATCTAGCGCTTCTATAACCTCCACTTTAGTCCTGATTTTTTCATTTCAGACTTTCTCTCTTCTTGATATATATATATATATATATATATATATTCTTTTCGTGAATCTAATTTCCGTTGTAATTTTTCTTTTCTCTTTTTCTGTCATTGTCCAGGTTTGGCATTGGTAGCATGGAGTTGGTAGGAAGATTGTGTTGTAGAGTGGTTTCTTAGTATTGACTTGTTGCCTCTAAGGGTTTTAGAAATGTCCTTCGCAACAGACGCTAACCCAATACCCACAATGCTAACGGTTGCCATTCTCGATCGCTCCAGAAAGAGTATGCGTGACAGTTGATGGTCTGATAAGTGACCCAGACGATCTTTCCGGCAGACCTGCGACTGCATTGCAACATTAGCGATGCGAGCACTATTGCACGAATCATCTTGGTTCTTGATCTTAAGAATCAACATCGCAGCATTTCTATCAAACCTATATGTGCTCTCTCTCTCTCTCTCTCTCTCTCTCTCTCTCTCTCTCTCTCTCTCTCTCTCTCTCTCTCTCTCTCTCGCTCGCTCGCTCGCTCTCTCTCCCCCTTTTTGTAAATGTCAGGTCTAGGCAGTAAACAAAAAAGACAGACAGGCAGGCAGGCAGGCAGGCAGGCAGGCAAGTAGACAGACAGACAGACAGACAGACAGACAGACAGACAGACAGACAGACAGACAGACAGACAGACAGACAGACAGACAGGAAGAAGAAAGAAAGAAAGAAAGAAAGAAAGAAAGAAAGAAAGAAAGAAAGAAAGAAAGAAAGAAAGAAAGAAAGAAAGAAAGAAAGAAAGAAAGAAAGAAAGAAAGAAAGAAAGACACATAGACAACATAAGCAAACATCGCAGACATGACAGGCATGCTAGCAGGAAAAAACTAACAAAAGAAGATGTACAGATAGACTGACAGACTAGCAGGCCGGTGTATATAGAAAGACAGACTGACAGACATAATTGACGTGACATGTCTTCGTTGACAGAACAAACTATGAGAGGTTCATTCCCTGCTACCTACTGAACCAGGCTCGTTTAACCCACACAGTGGTCAGTAACAGGAGAGACTTCCGGTCCAAAACATGGAGGATAGGAATTTAAACAGTTAAGGCCTTTGGGGTTGTTTAGGCTTATGGCTACCGTTTGCATTCGCATTTTCTTCATGTTGGACTGGAAGTAAATGGTTCCGTAGCCCTGCTACTGAGTTTAGTGCGTGGCGCGACACTGTGAGTTGTGAATTTCGTGTGAAATGCTTTTACATCTGTCCGCTGTTGTTTGTAGCGTGGACTGCATGTTTGGAATAATGGCGGTCGGCTTTGTCGCAGAACTGACTGGTTTATCTTATGCAGTAATGTGTGGCTATTGGTTTTCTAGTGACTGCCGCTTCCATCGACGATGAACTGTATTTTTCGTGGAGGACTTTTGTGTTGGCATTCTGGTGGCGGCATAATGCACAGTGTACATGTTTGGACTGTTGGTTTGTCGAGACTCCTGTTCGTTCCACTTTCCACATGGGGCAGTGAGGAGCATTTTTGTGATATTCACTGGCACAGGACCGGAGCATAAGGGGACGACCCGTTGCCGTGAAATTGGAACCGCGACTAATGACTAATGATTAATTTGTCAGTAACAACCTGGTCACTCCTGGCACTTGAAACTAGGATCATTATTATCTTGTATGACCAGATGACAAACATTTGACGTTTGTGTGAACTTTTCTTTGCACAGAGGAACACGACTCGCAGCAGCATTCTTCGGGAACCTCGCTAGAGGAAGCTCCCAGTGCGGATCAGGTGGATTTGGAGGATGAGGTAAACTGTCTATGGTGAAAGTTCGCTCTAGAGTGTATTCTCCTTCTTGTTCTTTGGCTCTTTGTCCCCTCTTTTGGGCATAGGTCTTCAACTGATCCACTCCAAGTCCTCCTATCCTTAGCTGTCCCATGCAACTATGTCCATGTCATTTCCATAATATTCATTTTCGTATCTTCTTCTCTTCTCCGTGTGCTTTTGGGTCTTCCTCTTCCTCTTCTTCTTGAAATGTGTATAAATCTGCAATGTTGTCTCTTGTATGAATTTAACTATCTTGTTCAGTTCATCAGTCGTCCATAGAGTTTATTTTCCACTCCTGTTTCTCTAGAAGAGAAGGTTTGTCTAGATATGTCATATTTTGGGCAGTCTTCGAGTATGTGACCAGCAGGGCCAATCCACATGTGCACATGGCTAAATCCCTAATCTTGAATTGTGTATACATGTGGTAGCGTAATCTGTTGTGTCCTGTTCTGAGGCGCAGAATAATTATTTGTTCTGGTCTCTGGTCTGTCCAGAAGGTGGTCGTTGTCTTGGGCAGGTTTTGGTGGCTGGGGTTTCTTATGTTTCTGTTATCGTTGTGCATTCCAGACAAAAGCCTTTCAATTTAGACTATTCTAGGGTTTTAACTTTCAGTTGATATGTAAAGCTAACATTTTTGTTTGTATGTATGTAAACGGTAAACATTTACTTATTCATATATATGTATGTATATATAAGTATGTATATATATATATATATATATATATATATATATATAAATATATATATATATATATATAGAGAGAGAGAGAGAGAGAGAGAGAGAGAGAGAGAGAGAGAGAGAGGGAGAGAGAGAGAGAGAGATGGCAAACGTTAAACCATTGGCTCTATTTTAGATGTGTATGTATGCTCGATATTGACTTGCTTTATATATTGGTTAATCATTGTTGATAATTGTGATACATTTTCTTCTATGTACCAACCTTGAGCGGTTTGGAAGCAGATAGCGTTGTGTTGATTTTAATATGATGCGGCGTCGGTTGGTCAGAAATCAATGGCAAACTACTAAAGGTAAAATTGCCTATCATTCAATAAAAGGGATTGATTACAAAATCCTGTAGAGGATATGCAACTAAATAACCTACCATGAGGTAGTACTTGCTTGGCTATGGATTGGACTGTCTGTGGTGTGCAAGGTAAGTTACTGGACTTGTACATTTCAGAGAGAACTATACGGCTGATGATTGAGTCCTGAAATTCACAGGACACTCGACAAATGTCGGGATTCGGCAAAGCCTTGATCCGAATGAACTATGAGCATGGGAAGACTGAGCAAGTGTAGTATATAACCTAGTGTGAACCAGTTGAAGTGTTTTTCTATCCCCTAACGTGTGATCGATATTCTTCTGTTGACGTTCCATTGCAGTATGCTGAGTGTGCGGGTGTTTGTTCAGTAGTTCTTACCTTGTTCCACTGTGCCTTGACTCCACAGAATAAGGGAAGGTGGACCAATCGCACTGGGTCGATCCCTTCGTTGCGGGGTAGGCATTGTCACCGCCTAGCAGGATTTTACGGAAATTAACACGATTCCGCTTAACATTCATTTGTGCTGTCATTATAAGTAAGTTACATTGCACAATTGTGCCCCAGTACATCCGATTTCGAGCAGCATTGTTTCTCGAGTTTGCTTTCCTTAGCCTTTGAGTGTACTCAGTCTACCCATGAGGCAGCAGTTGTGTGTCTCAATTCACCTGGTCCTCACCCCTTGACCTGTCCGACTTGGTGGAACCTACCAGTAGCTGCATAACTCTTGGATTCATTGAAACATGCTAACCCTTTGCCACTTCAAGATAGAGAACACCAGAATCGTGTGACTGATCCCGGGTACCTGTAAGCAGTGTATGTAAACATAATCAGCCTGCAAACAGAATCTATATTTATTTATGTTGTATGTGCTGAGAGAGTGCTAAAATGCTATATAGAACCAGTTTTGCTGTGTGGCAGTGAATTTTGGAATGTAAATGAACAAATTAGGAAGAACTTAGAAGCAACAGAGATGTGGCTTTTGAGACGAGTGTTGTGAATTCCTTGAACTGCCAGAATAACTAACAACGAATGCCTAAAAGAGGTTAATGAAACTAAAACATTATATACAACAATAAGAAAGAGACAAGCGGCTTTCTTTGGTCATGTGATGAGAAAAGAGACATTGGAGAACATCATTACAACTGGAAAGATCGAGGGGAAGAGAGACAGAGGCAGACTAAGAGAAATGATGCTGGATGGATTCAGACGGTGGCATGGAGGAATATCGTCAACAGAGTTGATCCAGAAAACCAAAGACCGAGATCTGTGGAGAGCCATGAACGCCTACGCCAGCTGGCAGAGCACTTGGTGATGATGATATGTTATAACTGCTGCGTATGTTTAAAAATAACTAGAATGTTCAGAGTAAATGACACCGCTTGCCTGACAACGGCTAAAAGAGTACTTAAGTCAAGAGAGTAGACTACATTGCATCGGGTTGTATGTTGTATTCCATCTGGCTGGGAGAGCATCGCACAAAGCACTAACTTTATAGCTCCAGCGATGACCACTAGGATGCTCCATAAATATTTTATTCGCTCTTTACTTTCCAGAACATTTTCCTGGAACCTATTGTAGACTGAATAGACCTGCAATGGATACGAGAGAAGAATAATATGATCATCGGAATAATAATGAAGGACCATCAATTTTGAAGATGAAAGTTCAGAATGCTATTAACCATATTAAAACTGGCAAGACCCCGGGTACAGATAACATCACAATAGAAATGA
This sequence comes from Cepaea hortensis, assembly GCA_963921405.1. NCBI lineage: Eukaryota > Metazoa > Mollusca > Gastropoda > Stylommatophora > Helicidae > Cepaea > Cepaea hortensis. Next base: position 164,212,919 of record OY992876.1, on the reverse strand, counting down.
TCAATGCCTTAGAAGAATATGGAACAGACCAAGTCAGCAGATTGCTGAACGCAATATATGATACTAGAGATATACCTCCTGAATTATGTAATTCTATATTTATTGCAATCCCGAAGAAATCAGGAGCCTTGGAATGTGATCAACATCGAACAATTAGTATGATGAGCCACATCACGAAGATTTTGCTGAGAATTATCATACAAAGAGTTAGGAAGAAAATACAACCCGAAATAGAAGAAGAGCAATGTGGGTTTGTAGAAGGCAAGGGTACAGTAAATACTGTGTATATACTGAGAACAGTAATTGAACGTGCTATAGAAATAAACAAAGATTTACACCTCTGCTTCATTGACCACACAAAGGCTTTCGTTAAAGTGAGACATGTCGACATGATAAGAATGCTTGAAGATCTACAAATTGATGGAAAAGACTTTAGATTTTCTTTTTTTTTTTTTTGGTTAAAAAAACATATATTGGAAACAACAAGCTGCCATCAGAATTGGTAATGATATAGGTCAATATCAGCCTATTAAAATAGGAATGAGACAGGGATGCGTGATGTCTCCAGATCTGTGTTCCATGTACAGTGAAAATATTTTCAGAACTATAGAAGATATGTAAGGAATCAACATTGGGAGAAGATACATCAATAACATTAGATATACAGATGATACAGTCTTGACTGCAGACAATGAACAGGACCTGTGACATTTAGTAGATGCGATTGTTGCACACAGTGAGCAACTAGGGTTAGAATTGAATAGTAAGAAGACACAGATTATGATCGTCACTGGGAAGAAGGAAATACCACAATGTGATATACGAGTAAATGGGCATATTTTTAAGCAAGTTAATCGGTACAGTTATCTCGGCACAGCCATAACATCTGATGGGAGATGCCTTGAATAGATTAGAACAAGAATTGCCATTGCGAAGGTAACCTTTTGCAGGATGAAAAACATACTAACCAATAAAAAGATATCAATTGAAACGAGAAAAAGAGTATTGAAGTGCTACATAGAACCTGTACTTTTGAATGGATGTGAAGCGTGGACAATGAGCAGACACGCTGAAAACCATCTGATGGCTGTAGAAATGTGGTTTCTGAGGAAAATGCAAAGAATACAATGGACAGACAGAAAAACCAATGAACAAGTCCTTCAAAAAAAAACAAATGAAGATCGTAAACTGATTAGTGTCATTAGACGTAGACAGTCAAAATTTTTTGGGCATGTTATGAGAAGAAATGACTTTGAGAACTTGGGACAACTGGCAAGATCGAAGGGAAGAGATCAAGGGGAAGAGCGAGTAGTAAATACCTGGATGGCTTGTCCACGTGACATGGTCGAGACAGGAACACGGAGTTGATCCACGACTCTGGTGATCGAGTGAAATGACAAAACATGACCACCCACGCGTATCGGCATGGCACATGATGGATGGATGGAGACCTGCAATCCCAGGTCAGTTTCATAAAATTTCACGCCTTTTTGAGGATTCGAACACATGACCACTGGGTCAGCAAACAGTCATGCTAGTTACTGCGTTACCGCGGACTCCAGACAGATAGTAATACTGTTTATACTGTGTTTCACCGAAAATAAGACAGGGTCTTATATTAATTTTAGTTTTAAAACATTCACTAGGGTTTATTTTCTGTGGATATCTTATATACATATTTTTTTTAGATACAAAAATCTACATTTATTAATGTACAACATGCTCAGTTTATTCAAATACAATCATGTCATCTTCTTATTTAACACGAGTGACGTATTGAATTATGAGCCACATCCGTTCATTATCAAGTGCGCACCAGTGGCGTCTGTACTCAGACTGGCCATTCGGCAACAAGTCTCTCATTCTAGCTAAATATCTTAACTAGGGCTTATTTTAGGGGTAGGTCTTATATTACAATCATCCTGAAAAATCCTGCTAGATGGATGTCTTATTTTCGGGGAAACACGGAAGATGCCCCAGGGAGAACCAATGCAGCAAATCCATTCAACAGCAAGCGACAGATTAGTTTTTATTGTTTTATGATCATCACCGCTTCAGTATTCACAGTTGTATCCATGTTTTAGTAAGATGACTTTGCATACAGCCTGCTGATTTGGAATATCCTCAGGCCATTTCTCTGACGGAGTTGATGACCCCTGAGATGCATCATGTCAAGGAGTTTGAGGAAATTCTGCAGATGATCCCAGAGCCGCCCGTAGAGGAACAGCTCAAGCTGTATGATGTTCCGGAAATCAGCGCACTGTTTGAGGGGGTAACTCTTGTGTTCATGCTCTCCGCGTTGTCTGTCAAAACAGTAGGACAGCTCATCATTTTTCGCCTAGCGACGAAGCGAACCAGACTAAATCAACTCATGTGTATGCTTAATGTTTGTTTCACCACTAGGCATGCGTGGACCAAGCGAGCAAAATGTTGAATTTGTTCTGCAAAACTGTCGCGTGTCCAGCGAGATGAGAAAGATATACTGACCCACTGAATCGAGAAAGATCCACGGAATCAATAATAAACTCCAAGCACTATGGAACTGAAGAAAAAATAAGTAAATTCGAGCTTATAGGTACTCGAGTTTCTGTCTGACATTTCAACACTCCATTTTCTGAAACTCAGTGGAGTAGCTTTTTGTATAAATAATTTCATTTTCTGAAATCCGATTTCTTCCGACGGTGTAATAATCAAAGAAACGATTTCAAGACAGGGAAGGGGGGGGGGGGGGGAGAGGGGGAGATGAATATTCTCGACAAAATACATTCATGTATCAAAATAGATAAAATAACATTTAAATATAAATAACTCATATTCTTCAGCCGTATAGTAGGATAGTAGGAAAGAAAATAATCCTGCTCCAAAGATTTGTTAATATCTGTGTCCTCTAAGCCGGCTCCCTGGCCTAGGTGTTAGCGACTTTCTCCGTAATCCCGTATACTCTTGTGAGTAACGTGACCACGGCGAGAATCGGTAGCGGTTCTAACCGCGTCGGTTACTTAAGGGGTGTGTGAGCCGATCGCTCAGAAAGCAATGGAAAACTACTGAACGTAATCTTGCCAAGAAATCAACGATCAGCTGAAAGATGCTGATGTTGACAGCGATGTCCTGTAAAGGATATGCAAACATCTTTTGTGTCCTCTAAGAGTGAATGAAACATTATTAGATTAAGGTAATTCAATGGCCGATACTGTCAATGTAATCGGAAATATTACGACCTTCACTTGTACAGTGTCACAGTTTTGTGAAGCTGGGTGACCAATTTCAGTGCTCTCTCTCTCTCTCTCTCTCTCTCTCTCTCTCTCTCTCTCTCTCTCTCTCTCTCTCTCTCTCTCCTTCTCTCTCTCTCCTTTTCTCTCTCTCCTTCTCTCTCTCTCTCTCTCTCTCTCTCTCTCTCTCTCTCTCTCTCTCTCTCTCTCTTGTCACCGACACATAAATTCGAAGATGTTTGTGAGTGCGCTAATTTTCCACAGTGGATATGTTTAGAGATGGGTTTTTTTTTAAAGTTAAGTAAGTTAACACATATGGAAAGTTGAACGGGTCAGCTTTACACGAAAACAACCACAGGTGACATAATGGACATTGCGGGTAGAAAGAATTCGTCAGCACACAAAAAGCAGAAATTGACGCTCACAATATTATATTTTTAAACACTACAATAATTCACGTAGCTTCGGTTCTGGAGATGTCTAATTCCACAAAAATCGCCCAGTTTGCTACGGACTCCGTAGATCAGTAAGAGTCTAAGAAAGGCCTATCTTTGTAGAGAAGACAAAGGTGGGATAGGCACAAGCAAAGAAATGGGAGTATACACAAACAGATAGGTGTGAGGAGAGACGGGTGAGGTGTGAGGGGATTAGATTTGTTTAAATGTTTGTTGGTTAAGTGAAACTATGTTGGACATTGGAGTCGTATGTTGAAAAAAAACCTCGTGAGGCTTTTTTCCAGAGTTTTGATATCTCTTACTTGAGATATGTAAGTTAAGTTGTGACGTGGATAATAGACACGTCACATTGATCCACACTACTGAAATGTGCAGACGCCTGTTTGACGGTGACGTCCTGTAAAGAATATGCAACTAACTTAATTTCAACGGATCTACAGCATGAGTTTACTGAAAAGAATTCCAGTATTTCTTTCAAAATGTCATCCCATAGTTGAACTCCAACCTCGCAAATTTCAGGGTAGGCTTTCTGGGTAGGTTTTCTGGGTAGGCTTTCTGGGTATGCTTTCTGGGTGGTTTTCTGGGTAGGCTTTCTGAGTAGGTTTTCTAGGTAGGTTTTATGAGTAAGTTTTCTTTTGCTTCTCCTTGTGCCTTCTTTGTTGTTGCCATTTCATTTCGGCGCGTCTCAAGTTCTTTTCGTTATTCTAGTCTTTTTAGGATTGTCCCCATTTCAAATTGAGGTCCATGCCACTCGAAGTTTGGTTGCATCTCTTTCATGGCTTGGAGTGTCTGCATGGTCTGTCCGTGCAGAAGAGGGTGGGACCGGCCAACACGACGGAGGACACAGAAATTTAAAAATACCATGGACATGAAACTGCATGAAGTAGAGTAAATGGTGAAGGTTCGAGCGTCTTTCCAGCGGACTGTGAATTGGCAACCTTCTGCACGGGAGTTCCTTCATGACGATGGTGGTGATGATGATGATGATGATGACGACGGCGACGACGGCGACGACGGCGACGACGGCGACGACGGCGACGACGGCGGCGGCGGCGGCAACGGCGGCGACGGTGGTGGTGGTGGTGGTGGTGGTGGTGGTGGTGGTGGTGGTGGTGGTGGCGGCGGCGGCGACGGTGGTGGTGGTGGTGGTGGTGGTGGTGGTGGTGGTGGTGGCGGCGGCGACGGTGGTGGTGGTGGTGGTGGTGGTGGTGGTGGTGGTGGTGGTGGTGGCGGCGGCGACGGTGGTGGTGGTGGTGGTGGTGGTGGTGGTGGTGGCGGCGGCGGCTGCGGCGGCGGCGGCGATGGCGGCGGCGGCGGCGGCGGCGGCGGCGGCGGTGGTGGTGGTGGTGGTGGGGGTGGGGGTGGTGGGGGTGGGGGTGGTGGTGGTGAATAATAATAATTTAATTGTAATTGGGTTTGCTGGTTCTTATGTTTATTACCAATACGGCAATAATTTTTTCACGGTTAGAGTTTGCATCTTCTAACATTGATACTGGTTTAATTTATTTTCACTTACTGTTTAATGCTATTGGTCTCCCCAGGCTGTGAACAGAGTACAAAAACACTTTTCCTCAGACACTGTTAAGTTGGAGCTTCAAAACATATATCAAATTCTGGCTGTCTCCAGGAGGAACGAGACGTCTTTGAAGGTAAGCAGAAATAACTCAGGACTTTGAGAAGCTGTGATGAACCAATCAATTAGCATCTTTACAATGTGATTCGAACTCCGCCGAGGGGCCAGCATGACAAGGGCCTTCCGATTCACTAAGCGTCTCCTTGCCTTAATGTTTCGGCCCATTTACCTTGCTTAGCACTCTTGGGGGAGGGCCCTATCGGATCATGACTCCTGGTGTCTTTTTCCTACTGTGTGTTCGTACTCGCTTTCGAAACGTTCGAATTATTGTTCTATTCCACAAATGCGGAATGTGGCTGCTCACGAGCCAACCCTAAATCTGGTAGGAGAACAACGTGCACCCAGTGCTACGTTCCCTCGCACCTTTTCTAGCATCTTCGGCCGCGAGAAGCCAGCTTATTCCCCAAACGTGTACCTTTGTCTTTGCTTTCACGTCGCTATGCACCAGTGCACTTTATTGCCGCCATGTTGCCTTCTTCGTACCCGATTCACGGCTGACGAGCCGCACTGCTGCTGGCCCCTAGAAAGCCAGCTCTTTCTCTGGGCTACTTGATTGTGGGTTTGGGTTCTCCAATCCTCATCCTGTTTCTGCTCTGTTGCGGAGCGTGGCACTAGTTAGACGTCTTACTGCATCATTAGCACCTTTGCTGGAGGTTGGACTTCGGCCTAAATTCCTTGATTTCGGTGACTCTACAGCGTGTTGTTTCAAGTACATTGTAGAGTCTCCGTCTCAAGTGCACTGCACTCATTTAGAAGAATGGCTACGGAGTAGACACACGATAGTAAAAGTTATAGTTCTTAGATGAGAGACTGTTGGCTACCTTCGATGTTATACTTTAGACATACTACGACTTGTAGACGGGAATGTGAACCATATTACTGCAGTAATTTGTCCCACTTAAAATTCCGAGTGATTCAGAGTCAGCGTGAGGTTTTTTCGACTGCTTTGGCTAGTTTCTTTTTGTGCCCGCGTTCTTGCTTCGCCTTTAATGTCTAACTTAAGCACGTTAACACGAAGTGGGAGAGTAGACCTCTTTAGCTCACCTGCAGGGCATATAGCCTGACAGAACACCCTTCCTGTCTCAGACTTGCGACCATGGCACCGTATCTGTCCATCTTGTATGTGTGCTGCTCCTAGATTCTCCACTCACAAGCGACGATCAGCTCGATCAGCAATAGCTGTGTAGCTGACGAGGAGTGCAGCATAATGGCAGGTCGCAATTGAAACTGTCGGATTACTGCCAGGTAACCACCATGGCTTTTGAGGTCAACAGACAGCTCTCAGCCATCCGCGCCATCGAGGATGGAAGGTACGTCTGCCGAACAGTCTTCCTTTTTTCCACGTTTCTGTCCAGCTTTGACGAAATAAAGTTGCTTCGGCCTGATCATGACCCCTCTGTTCGCCGGCCTCCTTGCTTTGTCTAGAATAGCTGCCAGCACAATGAGTACTTTATTGTGACGTCACGGGAATCGGCTTTAGCAAAATGCTACTTTGCATGCAGACAGCACATGCTCTAGTGTCAGGTTGTTTCCTTTATAGAAGGGACATGACGGGTCGGTAGATTTACCCCACTTTACCAGGTTGGCAGCTGATGACAGGACATCGTAAAGCGATCTGACGACCAAGCTTACGCGCAGTGTGCCATGTGCCAGATATTGTTCCAAGTCAGGAACCGCTGTACTGCCCATTCCCACGACACCCACTGATGTCCAGCTTTTTGTACTTTGTTTTTGTTCCTCCTTCACTGATCCCTGAACCACCATATATCTGCGTTCCCTGGCCGTCACCTTTTACCACTGAGCTATTTGGTAGCGTGTGTGTCCAGCTTTTTGTACTTTGTTTTTGTTCCTCCTTCACTGATCCCTGAACCACCATATATCTGCGTTCCCTGGCCGTCACCTTTGACCACTGAGCTATTTGGTAGTGTGTGTCCCTGTCGCGGAAAAACTTGATAGTTTCGATCGATGACAAAAAGACCCGACATTCGTCTACACCAGTGTTTCCCAACCTTTTTTGTACCATGCCCCACTTAAGCCTTTCTAAAATTCATATTGCCCCCCTCCCCCGCCGCATGCCCCCCCCCCCCTCAACATATACATTATTTTTAATATTCAAAAATTGAAATGTTCACTAAAGAAACTTGAATGATAGGTTTTAGGAAGAAATCACTAGGTAATTATTGAGCAAACACAGTAAGTAAATTTTCAAAACATATAATGGAGAACTGAAATTCAAGTACAAAATAATTTTAATGAAAGATTTTTCTATATTATTTTAATTATTAGTAATTATTTATTATTTAAATTTAGTGAGATCCTTGCTCTTGATGCTTGCTGCAAAGAGATCTTATGTCAGGTTCCAATTTAGTTAACTTCAGTCTCAAGTCTCCCCGTTTTGTTATATTCAGCCGATTTCTTCCATTTTCGAATTGCCCCCCTTAACAGTCAAATTGCCCCCCTGTGGGGCGTAGGCCCCACGTTGGGAAACACTGGTCTACACAAACACCGGCAACCCTTTGATGAGCAGGGGACTGAGGAACAAAATAAGTCGCGTCAAATGTCTACACCCGGTCGGCATTTTGTTAACAAGTTGTTGCTCGAGACGGGACAAAAGTGCCATCCGTCTGCAAGGCGGGAGTCGGCCTTTGATGGTGTAGACGGAATGTCTGGACAGACGTCGGAGAGGTCTTGTGATGTAGGGGACATGATTCCCCAGATCCCAGATTAGCGGGACTCTCAGAAGTGCCGGGACAAGTCCCAGATGAAAGCAAACTAGACGGCGGATTGATTCCAGTCAGTCTAAGAACAGGCGGAGAAAACCAGACTCTGGACTGATTAGCGTCTAGACTTTTTGGTGACGTCACTCAAGTCCCGATTTAAAACCAGTTGCGGTAAACAAGTCGGAGTGAGTCGACCAAAGGTTCTGAAGTGTTAAAGATCGGCGCAGTATTCAGAGTTGTGTTAATTGAAAGAGACTATAGTGTCAAAGTGTTGATATTTATCGGCGGACATAGATCCAGTCTATGATTGCATAGTCTCAATCATCAACCGGACTAGGCATATGGTATTCTATTAATTATGTCTAACTTAGATTATGATTAGGAATAGAGTACAGTACTGTGCGGTGATAGAATGTATCATAGGTGCGGTGATAGAATGTTCTATAAGTGCGGTGATAGAAAATATTATAGGAGCGTCGGCACTAGTAACCTATTGTGTGGCTTTAACTAGCTTGTGTAATATATCATTTAACTCAGGGAGTTAAGGACAATGTAGTGGGATAATAATTAGAGAGATTGAGGATGGTTGGGAGGGATGAAGGGAATGTGAAATGGTAGGATCTTCCAGTAGGGCATCTGCTGGGTTTCTACCCGTTTCCTTTAATCTTTCCTTGTGTTTCCATGTCTCAGACCAATGTGATGAGCTATTTGGCCGTATAACAGAGTTCGGTTCTCTGTTATAGATCTGAGTGCTGCTATCGGCCTACACTCACCTAATTAAGGTCAGAATTGAGTTTCTCTCACCAGGGGATTCTCTATTCTACAGGTTCCAATTACAGGTCTACTTGTTGATGGTGATACGATATACTACCAAGAAGTTAGTATCAAAGTTGAAGAAAAATGATGGCTCACGGATGGAAGACAGAGGTTACTGAGAGGCTTGTACACTGGGCTCATGGCCTAGTTGGTCTGCAGAAACCTGACTTCTGCTGAGCAGGACTTGATGAATATATGTGTGATTTTTCCTTGAGTGATATGCTACATCACTGTAGAATCAGAACACTTAACGTAACACATATACCAATATATATATAACTACCTGGAACATTAATAGGTTGTTGTTGTTTTTTTTAATATGGGAAAAATCGTATAACCAGTGACTTATGAACAGTTAGATTTTCCCAAGTGACATTTAAGATATTTGAAAGATTCTCTGATCAACAAACATTATTGAACAGAGTAAATACACAGTGTTTGTTAGAGTGAAGACCAATATCGAACAGTGTCTATCTGATGACCAGCATCCTGATTGTTCGAGAGTTATCGGAGAAAGTCGTCACATGGCCGGAGAACATCTTCTGGGTGAGGTCTTCTGTCCGGAATACATGGTGCTGTTGTGTGCTCAGCACAGTGATGTAACAGACTTTGCTCCTGATTCACTGGTCTGATTCTACATACACCTTAGAATATTCGACACACATTCTACACATTACACACACACATTTCTCACACACATACTCTTTGCTTTAATAAATTATCTGTTGTATTTATTTGTTAAAGCTAGAGTTGTTGAGTATGTTGTGTTGGGGAAGGATGAGAGGGGGTATAATCCAAGGTTGAGTGAGAGTAAGAAAGA
>OY992876.1:164180766-164198266 GCA_963921405.1 Cepaea hortensis | reverse complement strand
TGATGATGATGATGATGATGATGATGATGATGATGATGATGATGATGATGATGATGATGATGATGATGATGATGATGACGGGGATGATGATGATGATGACGGGGATGAAAAGGAGGAGGAGGAGGAGGAGGAGGATGAGAAGGGGGAGGATGAAAGCAGAACGGGTTCTATATAACATTTCAACACCCTCTTTCTGACATGAAATGATAGAGACATGTTATAGTCAAGGGATATGATGTTTGTCTATCAAGAATGATGATGACCATTCATTTCATCCAGTGGGTTTGAGAGTGTGGAGCCGTGAGTTTTAAGATGACTAGTAAAGCCTATTTTGGCTCGGAATGTACTTTGAAATGTGTGCAAAAGAATGCCTGACGTTCCAGAAGCAGGATCTCCTGTTGTGATTGATGAAGTTGGATGAATAATGACTTGCGCGATGAATTGGATCAAAGTGAGGAAGAGTTGTGCAATTCGTCGACCGCACTCTCTCGACTGAGTCCATCTGAACCCAGTGGCAAGACAAGTCAAGACGACTGGAGACAAATACAGATGCAGTCGATTATCATGGTGATTTACGTGCCTTGCCGTGATCTGTACGTTCCACTACTCTTTGCACGTAAACGTCGTCTTGTCCGTTGAATTATCAATGATTTCTTCCGTGCAGTCTGCCGTATCCTTTCTTTACATGCTGGGTAGGTATACCCTGTTTCACCGATTGTTTGACACCGAATCGGTTATCCTCGCCTGGTTTTGTCTGCCTGTCACAGCTGTTGCCCGGGGGTGCCTGTTGTCACATGCTGACAGCTACTAGGAGCCAAAGACGTGAGCTGGACGTTAGGTTTGGACCAGTGGTGAATAGGCCCTGAAAAGGACTTGACAGCCATCCTTGCCAAAGGTACTACCAATGCCTGACATCCCAGACCCCATTCAAGGGATAAACTGGATTCATATAACAGAAGTACGCAACAGAACTAGTTAAGCAATGTATCCCATGTATGGAGTAATCAATACAAACGCATGGTGAGTTGCCTGGTACTCATTCTCCTCCCCCCCCCCCACCGCCCCAGAACATCATCTCTACTTAAAACAAAATGTTTTAGGAGTGTTTCCATCAACCCCAGGTTAATTTTCCAAGCAATTGTACGTTCAGTAGTTTGCCATTGCTTTCTGAACGAGAAGTCTACATTAATTTGCAACTTAATGCCGGTTTAGAAGTTGTATTGCCTAGCTCGTCATCAGCAAAACGGAAGTTTAAGAGCAAGCGCTCTTAAACTCTAGTTAAAGGCGTTTTCTTTTTCTCTTTGTAATGTTTGCGCTCGCTCGCTTTGAACTCAAGCTTAGTCCATACACAGTGCTTCTAGTAGTACTAGACTGAATGTGTGCGTGTGGATTAGCCTTCACTATTAACAGTGTCCCTCGCCATCAGGCGAATCCACTCCGAATTCAGAGGTACTTGTAATTTACTTCCCCATGTCAAAGACGACAGGTCAACAGTTTAGTCCACCTGTCCGTTGTAGGGCTTGAACCGCTTACCTCGGCATCAGCACACCGGATGTTTAAGAACTCGCGTTCGTTTCCAATCGGCCATGCTAAATTGCAGATGTTTCATTATGGCCGCACTGAATTTTCTCTACTCAAAGGCGTTTTTTGTGTCTTTGGTGTATTTCTTTCTAACGATATTTATGCTGCCTCCAGTGTATTTCTTCATAAAGGCGTTTTATTCTGTATTTAAAATCGTTGTATTATGTCCAGTATATATATACTTTACCTGCCTCAATATTTTAAATTATGTCTCCATTTTACTTTCCCCACTGTCAAACGTTTAACTTTCCCTATCAAAAAATATCAACTGGGGTTCCTTCTGAGTCCCCCAAGACAGTTCACAATTACACAAATATATCGTCTGGCACTCATAGAAGCTGAAGAAAGAAATAGGGAATTCGAGGACGCACTAGACAACATAAAAATGGAATCCTATAGTTCCTGATGGTTACTATAGCTTTCAGTTATTATGTTGTCTAGTTCCTGATGGTTACTATAGCTTTCAGTTATTATGTTGTCTAGTTCCTGATGGTTACTATAGCTTTCAGTTATTATGTTGTCTAGTTCCTGATGGTTACTATAGCTTTCAGTTATTATGTTGTCTAGTTCCTGATGGTTACTATAGCTTTCAGTTATTATGTTGTCTAGTTCCTGATGGTTACTATAGCTTTCAGTTATTATGTTGTCTAGTTCCTGATGGTTACTATAGCTTTCAGTTATTATGTTGTCTAGCTCCTGATGGTTACTATAGCTTTCAGTTATTATGTTGTCTAGTTCCTGATGGTTACTATAGCTTTCAGTTATTATGTTGTCTAGTTCCTGATGGTTACTATAGCTTTCAGTTATTATGTTGTCTAGTTCATCCTCTAATTCCCTACTTCTTTCTTCTACTTCTATGAAAGAGTCTTCGTGGCGAAGTGGCAAAGCCGTCTGCCTCGCGTTCCAAGGTACGTCTTTCGGTTCACGAGTGCATTTTTCTCGGAACGAACGAACGAACGAACGAACACACTTTATTTTTCAATCGGAGACTCATGGAGGTCGTCGCTGGAGCTATTGAGTTCGTTCGTGCTTTTTGCGACGCTTTCAGCAGGCCGCCCTGCGGAAAGATACCGAGCCATATGTTATAAAACCCGGTGCGATGAAGTCGATCCTCTCGACTTTTAAGATTTAAAAAAAAAAAAAAAAACTCTACTTCTATGAGCATCAAACAATACTTGTATTTCCCCACCATAAAGACGTTTAATTATACTTCTATTGCACTCTCCCCACCATAAAGACGTTTAATTATACCTCCATTGCACTCTCCCCATCAAAAGACGTTTAATTATACCTCTATTGCACTCTCCCCATCAAAAGACGTTTAATTATGTCTCAAGTGCAATCCTTCCTACTCAAAATATGTTACTATAGCGTCACTATATCTCTGCCCTTCTAACGATACTTCTATCTCTCCAGGCCTGTAAAGAGTACGAGGCGACCATCGATGTCATGAAAACAGACATGAAGGATCTAGAGATAAAAATTCACAACTTACAGAACGTGAATAACAGAATCTACAAGGATCTACAAAAGATACCAAAGCTAGAGTAGGCGGTACTCCCTCCGAGTTACCTCGCTAAATATCTCTTCTTTTCTACTTTTCGCCCTGAATTCTGTTCCATCATTTATTTTAAACTATATGTCAATGCGTACGTTTTGTTATTTGCTAGTTTTGAACTCTAGCGTAGTCAATACACGGGCTACTTCTTCTATAGGGTGTTTATAATGTCTCACTACACTTTGCATGTAGAACAGTTTTGAAAAATGAAGTATATGACGTTATCAAAAAATGCGCTCCACAGTCCATCGTGAAGCAATATGCAGCGAATGGCTGTCGTCTGCTGGAGTAAATCTTTGCACTCCAAATACAATGGTGTTATCAACGGAAGAAAGAATTTCTTTTTGGTTAAAGAAGTGTTTAGAAACGGAAGTCGATACACATGGATGGTTGTTCAAAGATTTATAGCAAGATTTCCTGACAAACAACCTCCTCATTACGGTTAGAAATTTCTTGAATAAGTTACTATGAATGCTTCGTTGGTACTTACCAGCTTCCCCTAAACAGCGTTAGTCCATTGCATTGACTATTGTAAGAAGTGTAATAAATTTCTTAGCACACTTTTATGACGTCACGTACTTAATTTTTTAAAAATTGTTTTACATACAAAGTGTAGTGAGATTTTCCAAACACCCTGAAGAGTACACTGAACAGATTTTTGCGTCGGAATTATCTTTTTCTATTCCCAATGGCCCTGGTGAACCCACTCCGACCTCTGGGGTACTTGTAATTTACGTTACCAAGTCAAGGATTAGGAGTCAACATTTTAGTCCAACTAACAAGTGTAGGGGTTGAACCCGCTACCTCGGTATCAGCACACCGGAAATTTAAAAGCTAGCGCTCTTATCCATTCTGTCATGCCCACCTCCAATATTCACGTGTGTGTGTGTTTGTGTGTGTGTGTGTGTGTGTGTGTGTGTGTGTGTGTGTGTGTTTGCGTGTGTCTTAATGTCTTTGGTTTACACTCTGTGTAACGGCTTCTGGCGGAGGAGCGCAATTGGAAGGGTACAAGCCTTTTCCTAGTGCGAGGAAATGCAACCTAAAGACTTAATGTCATGGCAGGGCAGACCAGGTCCTAAGCCTTGGTTGGTAACTGGTCTAGGATCTGAGCTCTGACAGGCGGACAATTAGAGCATTGCTTTCCTGATCCGGCAGCTTCTGCAGCTGGTCTTGTTCCAGACGTTTTGGTGTTACCTTTCCTCTGGAGTAAACTAGGCAGGCCGAGAGAGGGATCATGCTGCATGGGCAACACGTGGCCTCTACATTCAGCCCAGGCTTTGTGCTATGGAGAGGTATAACTCCATTTTACAAATTATCGTCTGTCAAGACGGCAAGGTGCCAGTCAGTGAGTCAGTCAGTCAGTGTGTGTGTGTGTGTCTTGGTGTCTTTGGCGTACACTCTCTGTAGATGTATATATGCATGCGTGTGTGTGTGTGTGTATGTGTGTGTGTGTGTGTGTGTGTGTGTGTGTGCGTGCGTGCGTGGATAATATGCATGTCTGCATGTATTTACGTATATACAGTGTTTTCCCGAAAAAAAAGATCCGATAATTAAATTCATTTTAGCTTTAAAAAATGCACTTGGGCTTATTTTCATGGGATATCTTATATTTTTCTTTTTTTTTCAGATACAAAAATCTACATTTATTAATGTAAAAAATTCTACATTTATTCAAATACAGTCATGTCATCTTCTTCTGGAACATCGTCATAACTCTACAAACCCCGAATTCCGGCCTGAATTTCTTGCGACTCCATTTCCTGTAGAACCATTGGCCCCAGTCTCTCATGGCCAGCAATAAAGATTTCCTTAATCGAGCATTTCTTGTCCATGTAGACTGCTCAGAGTGCGTTGGTAACTTTATTTCACGTTAGTGAAACGTTATGAACCATGTCCGTTCATTATCAAGGGCGCACCAGCGGCGTCTGTACTCGGGCTAATCATTCGACAACAAGTCTCTCATTCTAGCTGACGATCTTAACTAGGGCTTTTTTTTAAAACGACTTTCTCCGTAATCCCGTTTATCCACGTAGGGTAACGCAGCGCGAGAGAATTGGTAGCGGTTATCGCCGCGTTGGTGACTTACTGGATATGTGAGTCGGACGCTCAGAAAGCAGTGGCAAACTACTGAGCGTAATCTTGCCAAGAAATCAACAATCAGCTGGAAGATGTTGAAGTTGACAGCGATGTCCTGTAAAGGATATGCGAAAAAAAAGGTAGAAAAGGTCGGAGTTCACGGGGACTAAGTCATGGTGTTAAGTATAGCACCTGGACATCTTTACCGCTGCTATGGTTTCAGTCTCACATATTGAGCTTATGTAAGTAGGCCCACTGATTCCCGACTGTTGTGTAAAGCTGCCTTACACTGCGCGTTTGCTTTAATTGTTCCTGTATGGCAGTGAATCTTGAAATGTAAATAAACACATTAGGAAGAACTTGGTAGCAACAGAGATGTGGTTCCTGAAACGAATGTTGCAAATTCCTTGAACTGCCAGAGTAACTAACAACGACTGCATGAAAGAGGCTAATGAAACTAGAATAGTATATCCAACAATAAGAAAGAGACCAACAGCTTTCCTTTTACATGTGATGACAAGAGAGGCTCGGAGAACATCGTGACGACTGGAAAGGTCAAGGGGAAGAGAGGCAGAGGCAGACCAAGAGAAATGATGCTGGATGGACTGAGACGGTGGCATGGAGGAATATCATCAGCAGAATTGATCCAGAACACCAAAGACTGAGATCTGTGGAGATACATGAACACCTACGACAGCTGGAAGGGCACATGATGATGATATTCAACTGTAGAATGTTCAGTAGATTGACGCTAGCTTGTTGGTTCGATGGTAGTGGTTTCAAAACCTCATCGAGGCGAATCTTTTTTAATTGACATGGTCTCCCAGGTCGACCCAACCTACGAGTACTGGCAAATGTATTGGGAAGTGGAGGCGGCCGACATGATATTGACCACGTCATAAACCGAGTGCTAATTGGTTTATAAAAATATGGGTTCGGCACCGTCTGCACAATACACCAAAGAAGCATCAAAGAGTGTTTACTTAGGCGTGTTCTTTTTCCCAACAAATGTCTCCTTCATTGGAACCATCTATGTAAATAGTGGTATTGTCTTTAGATATGAGACTCCTGGCTTCATATGTTGTTATTCTTGGTTTTGACACTTTATTAACCCCGGGAAGGTTAACCCGGTCAACAACCACCCGCAGAAGTCGGAAGTGTCGGCCTAAGGGTTCAAAACTTGGCACGACGCAAAAACGTCTAAAAAAAAAACTCCGGATGAACGAAGAAGAAGAAGAAGAAGAAGAAGAAGAAGAAGAAGAAGAAGAAGAAGAAGAAGAAGAAGAAGAAGAAGAAGAAGAAGAAGAAGAAGAAGAAGAAGAAGAAGAAGAAGAAGAAGAAGAAGAAGAAGCACCAGCAGCAGTAGCAGCAGCAGTAGCAGCAGCAGCAGACTCTTTATTAAGCGTTACTGTTAGCTATCGATGTTTATTTGGAGTTGTGTATTCATTTATTTAAGTCTGCTGACTCCTTTATCTTGGGTCATCATTAATTACCAATAATGGTGACACAATGAAAGAAATTAAAAGACGAATAAACTATTGTTCTTTAACAACTAAAATGACTGAATAAATCGTGTCGTGGGACGCGTTCTGAGAATATCTTGGACACAGAAAATAACACATGCATCCGTACGACAAGATCTGAATATTGAAGAAGGTTGGCTACTAAAGACGATAAAACAAAGAAAATTGAAATATTTCGGTCACTTGAAACGTCGTGAAAGTTTGGAGAGACCAATAATGGAAGGGTATATGCTTGGGAAGAGAGGAAAAGGAAGACCAAAGGGAAGATGGCTGCAGGATGTTGCAGATGATCTCCAGATGGGTGTATCGGTCGCGGGACATCTTGCTTAAGACAGAGACATGTTCCGGAAGGTTGTTTTGTGAGCGAGGTTCTGCAAAGGACGTGCTACTGAATGAATGAATGAATGAACGAATGAATGAATGAATCCTTTGTGTTAACTATGCTTTTCGGTGCTGAGCGTTTTTGTTTTTTGGTCTTGTCTATGTTTCCAATTGCTGTTTATGTCCGATTAAAGATTGTGTACGCTGGGAGAGTTTTGTTGTAAATGAATATGGCAGTGTCATTTAATCTTAGTTCTTTTCTTCTAAGCTTTCCTGGAACGAATCCCGTTCTACCTCTAGTTCTTTCATTGGAATTGTCCTTGGTGTGTTTACTGTAATATTCAGAGCTTGGTGTTCTGTTTTGTCTACTTTAGGCTTGTTCCTTGGGTTTCTTAGTCATTCTGCATAATTTAGGCTTCTTCCTTTTGTGTACTGAGTCATTCTGCCTAATTTAGACTTGTTCCTTTGAGCTGCTGAATCATTCTGTCTAATGTAGACTGTGCCTTTGAGCTTTTGAGTTTTTGCAGTACATTGCAGTTAACGCCATTATTTGTTGGCTGGTTCTGATTTACTAAGCAATGCTAGCTCAGTAGTTTGACGTTATTGCTGAACAGGCCGACAACTCAGAACACTGAAATCAATGCATAGCAGTCGGCTTTCAAATCGCCCGCGGCAAATTTCAAACCCTCGACTCGGTGTGACGGAGAATTATGAAACTGTGTGTTTCACTATCCCCTAAGCCACAGTCCCAATAATATACCGATATGTTTCTCCTGATATCCACATGTTTAAAATCATTATAGGACTACGCTCTTTTTAAAATACATCCAAATGTCTTCATATGTCTAGAAATAGTATCGCTTGTCTTTTCTTTTCTCGGGGATGCAGATTGTGCTGTTTATTCTAACTTAACCAGTTCTACATTCGGCATGAATCTGCTTTATTCTGCTGATTGTTCTAATTTACCAGTTCTGCGTTCAGCATGAATCTGCTTTTTTCCACTGCTTGTTCTAACTTAACCAGTTCTACATTCGGCATGAATCTGCTTTATTCCGCTACTAGTTCTAACTTACCAGTTCTACATTCGGCATGAATCTGCCTTCTTCCGTTCATAGTTTTATTATAGGAACTACAACGACTAACCTTCATGCTTTGGGTATTGTTTCGGAGTTCCTTATTTTGTTGAATAACCATGTTATAATGTACTATTATAATATACAAGTGAAAGTCATTAAGTAACAGGAAGTTTATTATAAGTGCAGGGAAGAAAATCCTATTTCATAAAGCAAACTGGCTCTTAAGCAATACTCATGTAGTTGTGAGGATCGAGAAGTTTGCGCACGCATAATAGCGATTACAGAACGGCCGTCTTTTTGCGTGTGGATTAGCTTTCCTTATGACCAACGTTCCTCGCCACCACGCGAACCCACTCCGATTTCAGAGGTACTTGTAATTTACGTCCCCAAGTCAAGAACGAGAAGTCAACATTTTAGCCCAACTGAGCTGTGTATGGCTTCAACCCGCAACCTCGGCATCGGCACACCGGATGTTTATGAAAAAGCGCTCTTACCCATTTGGCCATGCTGACCTGGCGCACTATTTTATCTATGGAGTCCGTGTTTAAATTCACTCAGGGAATACATTGTTTTCAATTAACTGAATGTCTGTTCCTGTCCAGAGACTCTGTTCGGTGTTTGGAAGAGGTCGTGTTGAAGAAAGATAACCTCATTACTATCCTTCAGACCGAACTGGACAAATTCAAACGGCCCGACGGCCAAGACGGGCTGGGGGATGCGGACAATATCAAGAATATGTACGAGACGGTAAGCCGCTTGCTTTGCTTGCGTCATCGCTGTCATCAACCATGGCATATATGTTGTCAGCAGGGACATTACTAGCGTTATAGTTGCTGACCTGATTCAATAGCAAAACGTTGATAATTGCAGATATTCCGCATGCTTTTCTTCATCTACATCCTCCTCGTACGCCACATTCTCCACATCCTTCTTCTTCTTCTTCTTCTTCTTCTTCTTCTTCTTCTTCTTCTTCTTCTTCTTCTTCTTCTTCTTCTTCTTCTTCTTCTTCTTCTTCTTCTTCTTCTTCTTCTTCTCCTCCTCCTCCTCCTCCTCCTCCTCCTCCTCCTCCTCCTCCTCCTCCTCCTCCTCCTCCTCCTCCTTCTTCTTCTTCTTCTTCTTCTTCTTCTTCTTCTTCTTCTTCTTCTTCTTCTTCTTCTTCTTCTTCTTCTTCTTCTTCTTCTCCTCCTCCTCCTCCTCCTCCTCCTTCTTCTTCTTCTTCTTCTTCTTCTTCTTCTTCTTCTTCTTCTTCTTCTTCTTCTTCTTCTTCTTCTTCTTCTTCTTCTTCATCTTCTTCTTCCTCCAACCGTTTCCTTCAAAATTGTTTTGGAAGACATGAACTACGGGGGACATTTCCATACCAGGCCAGCTGTATGTGCTTCATTACTGACTGAAGTGATTATTTCTTGGCATGTGTTAAGTGCTTATGTCATCTCTGACTTACACACTACGTGTGTGTTCTTTACAGCAGATCTGTGGAGTACTGCTGAACATGTATATTAGAAGGTCTAGCTAGACCTGGGATTTGAATCGGCGAAGAATACTCACAATAGAGAATGCAAAGTTTACGTGGAGAATGTATGGACACTACAAAGTCGATCAGCGTTGAATACCCACAATAGAGAATGCAAGGTATACGTGGAGAATGTATGGACACTACAAAGTCGATCAGCGTTGAATACCCACAATAGAGAATGCAAGGTATACATGGAGAATGTATGGACACTACTAAGTCGATCAGCGTTGAATACCCACAATAGAGAATGCAAGGTATACATGGAGAATGTATGGACACTACAAAGTCGATCAGCGCTGAATACCCACAATAGAGAATGCAAGGTATACGTGGAGAATGTATGGACACTACTAAGTTGATCAGCGTTGAATACCCACAATAGAGAATGCAAGGTATACGTGGAGAATGTATGGACACTACTAAGTCGATCAGCGTTGAATACCCACAATAGAGAATGCAAGGTATACGTGGAGAATGTATGGACACTACTAAGTCGATCAGCGTTGAATACCCACAATAGAGAATGCAAGGTATACATGGATAATGTATGGACACTACTAAGTCGATCAGCGTTGAATACCCACAATAGAGAATGCAAGGTATACATGGAGAATGTATGGACACTACTAAGTCGATCAGCGTTGAATACCCACAATAGAGAATGCAAGGTATACATGGAGAATGTATGGACACTACTAAGTCGATCAGCGTTGAATACCCACAATAAAGAATGCAAGGTATACGTGGAGAATTTATGCGCACCACGAAGTCGATCAGCGTTGAATACCCACAATAGAGAATGCAACGTATACGTGGAGAATGTATGCGCACCACTAAGTCGATCAGCGTTGAATACCCACAATAGAGAATGCAAGGTATACATGGAGAATGTATGGACACTACTAAGTCGATCAGCGTTGAATACCCACAATAGAGAATGCAAGGTATACATGGAGAATGTATGGACACTACTAAGTAGATCAGCGTTGAATACCCACAATAGAGAATGCAAGGTATACGTGGAGAATGTATGCGCACCACTAAGTCGATCAGCGTTGAATACCCACAATAGAGAATGCAAGGTATACATGGAGAATGTATGGACACTACTAAGTCAATCAGCGTTGAATACCCACAATAGAGAATGCAAGGTATACATGGAGAATGTATGGACACTACTAAGTCGATCAGCGTTGAATACCCACAATAGAGAATGCAAGGTTTACGTGGAGAATGTATGGACACTACTAAGTCGATCAGCGTTGAATACCCACAATAGAGAATGCAAGGTATACATGGAGAATGTATGGACACTACTAAGTCGATCAGCGTTGAATACCCACAATAGAGAATGCAAGGTATACGTGGAGAATGTATGCGCACCACTAAGTCGAGCTGCGTTGAATACCCACAATAGAGAATGCAAGGTATACATGGAGAATGTATGGACACTACTAAGTCGATCAGCGTTGAATACCCACAATAGAGAATGCAAGGTTTACGTGGAGAATGTATGGACACTACTAAGTCGATCAGCGTTGAATACCCACAATAGAGAATGCAAGGTTTACGTGGAGAATGTATGGACACTACTAGGTCGATCAGCGTTGAATACCCACAATAGAGAATGCAAGGTTTACGTGGAGAATGTATGGACACTACTAAATCGATCAGCGTTGATTACCCACAATAGAGAATGCAAGGTTTACGTGGAGAATGTATGGACACTACTAGGTCGATCAGCGTTGAATACCCACAATAGAGAATGCAAGGTTTACGTGGAGAATGTATGGACACTACTAAGTCGATCAGCGTTGAACACCCACAATAGAGAATGCAAGGTTTACGTGGAGAATGTATGGACACTACTAAGTCGATCAGCGTTGAATACCCACAATAGAGAATGCAAGGTATACGTGGAGAATGTATGCGCACCACGAAGTCGATCAGCGTTGAATACCCACAATAGAGAATGCAAGGTATACATGGAGAATGTATGCGCACCACGAAGTCGATCAGCGGGCGCTATAGGGAAGTTAATATGGGACTGCGCTAATGATGTCATTATCACGGTTGGGCGAGGCTTCGATGCCTGGGTTCGTCGCCTTCTAAGCGACGGAAAGACTGATCACGTATTTCTCCGTGCACTCAGGCCTACAACATGTGATGGCCATAGCACACTACAGACCTATAGTATAATACAGTGGTTCTCAACCGGTGGGGAATTCCCCCCAAGGGGGGAATTTGAGGGTTTCCAGGGGAGAATTAAGATTATTTCAAGATGGCGTTAATACAAGAACTGATTACTTGATATTGTTTTTTTCCTCCATACTTCATGGATCTGTACTTCTCGCCCTTCTGAAATTAGTTTTATAACGTAAGTATACCCACAAATCACGTTTTATGTAGACGTCTAGACTTGTTCTAGTATGTGTTATTAAATGTAGCTTCCAGTTTTACACATACTGTGTAGGTGCGAAAAAGGGGGGGGGGGATTTATAGGGAGGAAATACGAAAGGAGGGGGGGGGGGGGGTGACATTCTGAACATATGGTGAAGGGGGCATGGGCCAAAAAAGGTTGAGAACCGCTGGTATAATATATGATTATTTCTATTCCACATGAATGCCCGTGCACCAGGCAACCGCAGAAGCCGACAGGCTGCTGACTCCAGCACAGATTCAGAGGAACTGCAAGCTGAAGATGGCCGAGCTGACTGCGGAACACAAACGACAGATCAACGAGTTGTCAGTGGCGCTTCAGAGTACCCGTTGCGCTGAGGCCGCCGCCAAACACAACTACAAATACATTGTTCAGTCGGTCAAATCTTTGAAGGTTTGTTATGTTCTGTTATACTGTTATTATGTCGAAGAACGTCACTGCACATTGGGCATTCCCATTCGTGTTTAGTTTCCGATGAAGCAACCATTCCGAAGTATTTTTGCTCAATGTTCCCATGGGTATTTGGCTATGCTATCTCATTTCTTGACCTCAAAGCCGACATGAACGTGCTTGACCAGGCTTCACTCCTAGTTCGTTTTGTTGGGCTAGTTCCTGAGTTGTTGGGCTAGTTCCTGAGTTGTTGGGCGAGTTTCTGAGTTTTTGGGCTAGTTCCTGAGTTGATGGGCGAGTTTCTGTGCTGTTGGGCTAGTTCCTGAGTTGTTGGGCGAGTTTCTGTGCTGTTGGGCTAGTTCCTGAGATGTTGGGCGAGTTTATGTGTTGTTGGGCTAGTTCCTGAGTTGTTGGGCGAGTTTCTGTGTTGTTGGGCTAGTTCCTGAGTTGTTGGGCGAGTTTCTGTGTTGGGCTAGTTCCTGAGTTGTTGGGCGAGTTTCTGAGTCGTTGGGCTAGTTCCTGAGTTGTTGGGCGAGTTTCTGTGTTGGGCTAGTTCCTGAGTTGTCGGGCGAGTTTCTGAGTTGGGCTACTTCCTGAGTTGTTGGGTGAATTTCTGTGTTGTTGGGCTAGTTCCTGAGTTGTTGGGGGAGTTTTGTGTTGTTGGGCGAATTTCTGTGTTGTTAGGCTAGTTCCTGAGTTGTTGGGCGAGTTTCTGTGTTGTTGGGTGAGTTTCTGTGTTGTTGGGCTAGTTCCTGAGTTGTTGGGCGAGTTCCTGTGTTGTTGGGCTAGTTCCTCCGTCTCGCCAGTTGTAATGCATATCCCAAGATAAAGATGAGAGTCCAATCAAGAAGAGAATCCCTTACCTCGCCATCAACTCACCTCCTGTTTAAGAGGAAGCGCTCGTATCCGGTCACGTGACTTTCAATGGCATTGCTCATATCAGCTCTATCCAAGCTTCGTTCTGTTTGTATAGGTGTATTATTTGCTAGCTGGTCTGCGCGTTCATTACCTTGTATTCCGGTATGCGTCGTGCATGCATCCAGGTGGGTGATGTGACGCATGGCTTCCGAATGCTGTCTATCCAGTCGGAACCGAGACTGCGAGTTGCCGCCATTTTTGGTAGCATGTTCACAGAGACTGATGTGATTATCGCACGCGTAGCCATCCGTCTGTTCTGATGCACATACTAGTGCTCTGGGGACGGCGGGGATCTCCATGGTCAGGCTTGATGCATTGCCCAACCACTTTGTATTCCCCATCCTTTATGCCTCGTGCGCCCACGGAACAATCTATGTAGATGATGATGTCTTCCCTTAGCAATTTCCTTATCACCGCGTCGACAAATGACCACACCAGTATCTTCTTAGTGTTATGGCAACCTGCCAGTGTTTTGCGTGTCTACGAATGTTTCAGTTTATTCTTATCCGTGTTGGAGATCGTCCAAGATCTGCATGATTATCTCTTCAGCCCCGGATATACAAGTGCTACATCTTTCAGGGTGCATTCCTTTTCTGACGTCGATAGTGCTGTGTAGAAACTATGTTTGCCTTAACCTGTGAAATTGTGTGCCTAGTGACCCTCGTCGGTAAACCAGGATGTATCGTTCGGCCGGCCGGGCACAAGATGGCCTTTATACAGCTGGGTATGGGTCTCGCTGGTTTATGTTCAATCAATCAGGTGCCGTCTCCACAATGAAGGTTGGCTGCAACAGATCTCAAACACTGTCTGTCTCTCGCCCTGACTGTACGTTCTGTGAAACTGCTGTTTGTCGATCTCTTGATGTTATCTTCCCACTGGCATCGTTGTCTACCTCTTGATCCTTACCCTCCAGTATGTTTTTTTTTTAAATATATATAAAAGTGTTATTATGTCTTTTAACGTAGCCGAAATATTTCACTTGCCTCTTTTTAAAATTTCTTTCATCAACTCTCTTTTCATTCCCAATTGTTATATAACCTCTGTATTTGATTGGCTTTCCCCCCTATGAAATACGACATATTCTTCGGTATATCCACATCTCCGGGGCCACTATTCGACTTTCTAATTGCTTGTTCATTGTCCAGGCTTCTGTGCCAAATAGTAGTGTTGAATATATATAACCGTTTTGACAATTCTCGTTTTTAATACGTTATTAATCAATCTGTCTAGATGTTAATACTGATTTCAGTTGTTTATTTTGTACCTCGTCTGATCTTTTGAGATGAGTCTTGCTGAGAAGTGGGGAGGCCCAGGTTATAGTCCAAGAACCTGAGCACTAGTCACCGGTAGAAAAGGGTGGACAGGTATTCTTCAATGTCAGCTGCTGTGATTACTTTCAGTGCTATTACTTACAGTGCTATTACCTTCAGTGCTATTACCTTCAGTGTTATTACTTTCAGTGTTATTACTTACAGTGCTATTACCTTCAGTGCTATTACCTTCAGTGCTATTACTTTCAGTGTTATTACTTTCAGTGCTATTACCTTCAGTGCTATTACCTTCAGTGCTATTACCTTCAGTGCTATTACCTTCAGTGTTATTACCTTCAGAGTTATTACCTTCAGTGCTTTTACCTTCAGTGTTATTACTTTCAGTGTTATTACCTTCAGTGCTATTACCTTCAGTGTTATTACCTTCAGTGCTATTACTTTCAGTGATATTACTTTCAATGCTATTACTTTCAGTTATATTACTTTCAATGCTATTACTTTCAGTGATACTACTTTCAATGCTATTACTTTCAGTGATATTACTTTCAATGCTATTACTTTCAGTGATATTACTTTCAATGCTATTACTTTCAGTGATATTACTTTCAATGCTATTACTTTCAGTGCCATTGTGTTCATTCTATCGATGTCTATACTGCCGATGTCTATACTGCGGATGTTGACGACTGGATGGTCACGATGTTTATATAGTGCTGGCAACTTTAAGGACCTTCGCTCCCACATCATTGTGGCCTGCTTGAATGCGATAACATAAAGTAAAAGTACACAAAAGTAAAGTATAAGGGATCCTTTCAAGTGACTAAAGGCACATTTGACACATGTTCAGATCAGTAGCTACGAAACAAAATTAAAAGTTCGGCCTCTTCCAACCTGTTTCTTCAGCGTTGGGTATAATTGAGGTCGGTTTTTTTTTTTCTTCTTTGTTCGTGGATTTTGATTTTCTCTTCTTTATTTGTACCGGCTCTGTGGCAAAGGCCTTGCGGGCACAACTAGTAATCTCACATACCGCGTTAGAACGTTCGACACATAGCTGAGGGCGATTTGGCAGCAGACCGCAATGCGCTGGGTGTTTATAAAATGGTATGAGTACTCGTCGTTCAGAAAACAGTGGCAAACTTTTGTATTTTTATTGCATATCCTATTTACAGGACATCGTTATCAACACCAGCATGCTACTGCTGTTTGTGATGTCTTGGTAAGCTTATGTTCAGTAGTTTGCCATTGCTTTCTGAACGACCGACTACCATACCAAGTCGTTAAAACCCAGCGCAACGCGGTCTGCTGTAAAATTGGTAGCAGCTATGTTTCGAACGCAGGTAAGCGGGCTCACGAATCGTGTCCGTAAGTTCCTTGCCACGGAGTCCGGTGAATTTCGATTATATCTCCTTTATTTTTACCGGCTCTGTGGAGAAATTGTAACCTTTATTTCAACAGTCCGTAATTTGTTTTCTTTCAGTCTTGAAGCCAAACGTTCTGAAGATACATTGGAGAGATATAGAAGTTAGATTAGATCATCCAGTTCACGCTGGTCGAAGCGTTGGGCAACTGGAAAATCATCTTCGAAATCACTATCACTATCACTTGTCGTTCAACATGCCACTGCTGTTTCATCTTCTAGCAGTGAATTCGAAATCTGAATAAAAGTTGAAATTGGTATGTCATCTCCGCGTAGAACAGGTCATCTAGCAGAATCTAAATCTGGATATTTCCAGTTTATGTGATTTTTTTTCATTAATTCCCTTAATATTGACAACACAGACATAATAGTCATCATAGTTGTTCCTTGGGCTCTCTCCAAACCATTAGAATTCCAAAATTTATAAGAGACTAGATATCAATAGTCCCGCACCCCCACCCCCACCCCCACCGCACCCCAAGCCTTATATAGAAAATATTGTAATAATATTAATTAAATACATATATGGCTGTATCTCAAAAACTAGAACTGCTACAGACAATTAAATGTAATATTTGAATTTAGAAGGCCGCATTTATGCAACATCAGGAGGTTTGGCACTCAAAAATATTTGTGTGTGTGTGTAGGGTTGTGTAATATTTGAATGCTGATTCACCCCATCGTATGGGTATTCGCATGGATGCAGAAAGCAAGCTACAACAGGAGGATGCTGCTGGTGTGGTGCTAGGTAAACTTAAGTTGCCTGTAATACGGACGTGAAAAGAATAACATGATTTCTGGTACTTGGAAGTGTCCTAAAGTCCCTGGCACTGGGGAGCGTTGTTCTAAGGCATCTGACATTGGGGAGCGATGTCATAAGCCACCTGACATTGAGGAGTGTTGTCCTAAGCACCTGGCAATGGAGAGTGTCACCCTAAGGTATCTGGCACTGGAGAGTATCGCCTTAAGGTTCCTAACACTCGGGAGAGTATCGCCCTAAGCCCTAAGGTTTCTTACACTTCAGATAATATTCCTAAGTTTTTTGACGCGTTGGAGTAACGTCCTAAGATTCTTGGCACTTGGGAGTGTCCTCGTCGAGTTCCTGGCACTTAGCAGTGTCCTCCTAGGGTTCCTGGCATTCGAGAGAGCAGCCCTAAGTGTGATGATGATGGCAGTGATAGTAGTAATAATGATGGCAATGATGATAGTAATAATGATGGGCATGATGACGATGATCACAGGATCAAGTGTGGATGTTAGTTTGTTGATGGCATAAAAATGACAGGGCAGCGACGCTTTGTGATGAACTCAATAACCAGCGGGCGTTGGCGAGATATTAAGTTTTATTCCGACCACCTTACAATTTAGTAAGTATGTAAACAACCAATGTTTGTTGGGTCGATATGGGAGACCAGT
>OY992876.1:164163266-164175766 GCA_963921405.1 Cepaea hortensis | reverse complement strand
TGTTGATTCGCCTCATATAATGCAAATATGACATTTATTACCTCACTTTAAATAGCTCTAACATGACATTTGCAAGCACACCTCTTATAGCTCTAATATGCCATTTGTGTCTGTCTGTGATACATATTTGCATATGTGTATGTGTATACGTATGTGTATGTATGTGTGTGTGTGTGTGTCTATCCCTCTGAGTTCTTGTATTTGCGAGCGTGTGCATCTATTTGCTCGCGTGTGTTTGTGCTCCTGTATTTGTTCGCGTGTATTAGTTTGCGTGAACGGGTGTGTTCGTCTGTCTATGTATGCCCAGATGGGTGACTAGCGGTGTAGGTAGGTAGATGAGTGGTGACATTTGAAATCGCTGGAACACATCGATGATCAATCATTTGCAGGTCACTAGCCACCGTAGGCAAACTGAAGTTCGAACACGAAAACCTGGTGAAGTCTTACGGGGAGAAGGAGCGAGAGATCGCCATCTGTAGTAAGAGTAAGTGATTCAGTGTTATTGCGGTGTGACTTGTAGTAAGTGATTATGGTAGTATAATTAGGAATTGTCATGTAGTGAAAGTAAGTGGCACAGACAATAGTATTAGAATTTGTACTGTTGTGAGAGTTGGTGATACAGTGTTATTTGGAATTGACTTGTAGCAAGTGAATCATATAGTATTATTAGGATTTATACTGTAGTGAGAGTAAGTAGCACACACAATATTATTAGGATTTGTCCTGAAGTGAGAGTGACTCAGACAATATTATTAGGATTTGTTCTGTAGTGAGAGTAAGTGACACAGACAATATTATTAGGATTTGTTCTGTAGTGAGATTGGCTCATATAATATTATTATGATCTATTCTGTAGTGAGAGTAAGTGACACAGACAATATTACTAGGATTTGACCTGTAGCACGTGACTCAAATAGTATTATTAGGATATGATCTGTAGTTATTGTGAGTTATTCAGATTTTGTTATTAGAATTTGATCTGTAATAAGCATGAGTTAATCAGATGGTATTATCCAAATTTGATCTGTAGTAAGAGTGACTCAGGCAGTATTATTAGGATTTGATCTGTATCAAGAGTAAGAGATTCGGTGTTTTTAGAATTTGACCTGTAGTAATAGTAATAGTAAGCGATTCTGTATTATTAGGAATTGAACTTCGTAACAATAAGTGTGTCAGATAATAATATTGTGATTTGATCTGTATTGAGAATACGTTATTGTGATTGTATTATTAAGTTGTGATTGTATTATTAAGCTGTTGTGATCTCTTGGCAAGTTTACGTTCAGTAGTTTACCATTGCTTTCTTAACGACTGGTCCCCACACCATTTCGTAAAACACCAACACAAGGCGGTCTGCTGCCAAATAGCCCGCAGCCGTGTTTCGAACGCGGATATGCGGATGTACGAACTGCGTCCGTAACTCATCGCCACGGAGCTGGATAAAAGTAATTAGCTGAAATAGTGTTATTAGGATTTGGCCTGACAATTCGGCGGTTTTATATAAGTCGAGGTAACCAAAAGGATAAAAGCGCTCGCTCTGTTACTTCTGGTGTGCTGATGGCTGGGTAAGTGGGATTCTGACGAGCGTTCTTTCGTGGTATATTTTTCTTGACTGACTTTTCTAACTTTTCATATATCTAAGACGTTGCTCTAATATGACTGACTGTCCATCATTCCGAATGGTGATGACGGGTTTCATAAGGATGTAGAAGGTTGTGAGAGAACAGAATAGGCTCATTAGAATGTGGGGTGCTTCATTTTTAATTCACCGCAAACAAACCGCGTACTTATTTTTAGCACTGACCTAGATCTGGTGTGATCGTCGATTTTCAGAATCGGTTTATCGGGATTAACTTCGTGGTTGGTTGACAAGTGTGTTTGCAGCAAGATGTACCCAAATCCGCATGTCATTGTCTTTGCAAACTGGCTCCCAGATACACCAAAGATGAGCGCAAACAGATGGGACATACACAAGATAAGACGAGTAGCACACGACATGGATGTACACTCCGACGACAGTGAGGCCCCTCCAGGCCCAGAAACGTTTATTACATCCATCGATCGGTCTAGCAGTCCACCACACACTCAGTCGGAAGTTATCGATAACACATTCAATTTATATGATTCTTTACTGCATGGAGTTTTTCACGTCACACAAATGACCACGCCCCCAACTTCCACAGTATATCAAAGCACCCCTACATCCACTATGGAATCACCCTGATGTCACGTGATTTTCCAGGCATTCCCGGAATTCCTTTGTTTGCGGTGAATTACAAATGCAGTATGGAATGTGGTGCTGTCGGAGGCACGTAAACTATCATTACAACATCTGTCCATAATATGATTACTGTTTCAGAATGCAATGGCAAACTACTGAACGTAAACTTGCCCAGGAATCACAAACAGTCAAAGAATGCTGGAGTTGACTACTCAATCAATCATGTGCCATGTCGGAAAGCGTGGGATGTCATGCCTCGCCATTTCACTCGATCACCAGCGTCGTGGATAAGCTCAGTGTTCCTGTCTCGTCGATGCCATGTGGCCAAGCCATCCAGGTATTTTCCTCTCGGTCTTCCTCTTGGTCTGTTCCCTTTGATCTTGCCAGTTGTCACTAAGTTCTCCAATCCATTTCTTCTCATAACATGTCCAAAAAAATTTGACTGTCTACGTCTAATTTCCCTAATCAATTTACGATTTTCATTTGTCTCCTTTAGTACTTGGTCATTGGTTTTTCTGTCTGTCCATGATATTCGACGATGAATAGTCTTTAGGCGAATCATAATGTACTGGGCACTTTTAAAGAGGTAGTTTGCCGTTGCTTTCCTCTATGGCAGTAACCGTACTGGTCATTTGACCGCAGCCATTGAGTGGAGAGAGCTCCTCTGCCTGCGTCGTGAAACTAGAGACCATAACCAAGCAATATCTGTCGGCTGCCCTCGAAATTTCAACCACCACCTGCCTTCCGTGGAAGTTTACTACTACGTCCTGTAAATAATATGCAGCTAACTTTTTTTAAATTATTACTATACTATGTTGCAGATCTGTTTTTGTCTTCATGTCCACAGACGAACACAGGCTGGAGAAGGACCTCAAGTTCCTCAACATTCAGCTCTCTGAATCTAAACGTTTGCGTGAGACCCAGCAAAGAGTAGGTGCCAGTTGATGTGTCGTGGTCACATGAGTAGTGAGGATAGATAGGCAGGCTCACTGATTGATTAAATTACTGACATATTGGCTCACTGATTGATTAACTTACTGACATATTGGCTCACTGACTGATTAACTTACTGACATATTGGCTCACTGATTGATTAACTTACTGACATATTGGCTCACTGACTGATTAACTTACTGACATATTGGCTCACTGATTGATTAACTTACTGACATATTGGCTCACTGATTGATTAACTTACTGACATATTGGCTCACTGACTGATTAACTTACTGACATATTGGCTCACTGATTGATTAACTTACTGACATATTGGCTCACTGACTGATTAACTTACTGACATATTGGCTCACTGACTGATTAACTTACTGACATATTGGCTCACTGATTGATGAACTTACTGACATATTGGCTCACTGACTGATTAACTTACTGACATATTGGCTCGTTGATCGATTAACTTACTGACATATTGGCTCACTGATTGATTAACTTACTGACATATTGGCTCATTGATTGATTAACTTACTGACATATTGGCTCGTTGATTGATTAACTTACTGACATATTGGCTCATTGATTGATTAACTTACTGACATATTGGCTCACTGACAGACTGGCTTATTAATAGACTGACTTATTGGCAGATTGACTTACAGACGAACGGACTGACAAACAGACCAATTGATCGTTGGATAGATAGATAAATGAGTGCATACTAACTGCACTCGCCAGGAACTATGCCAACCTATATCTTGTCTCGCACCAGGAACTAACCCAACCCATCTTTTGTCTCCCCGACACTAAACCAGCCTAGCTCTGATCTCCCCAGGAACTAAATTAATCTCTCTCTGAACCTCTCGAGAATCTAACCCACATTATAATTTATCTCCTCGTGAACTGACCCGCCTCATCATTTATCTTCCCATGAACTAGCCTAATCCATATCTTGACTCTGCCTATGGAATAACCCAACCCATCATTTATCTCCCCAGAAACTAAACTAATCTATCTCTTACCCCCTCCCCAAGGAACTAACTCACCTCATCATTTACCACCCCATGAATTAGCCTATCTCATTATTTATCTCTCCATGAATAACCCAACCTATTATTTACCTCCCCATTAACTAACCCACTCATCATTTATCTCCCCAGGAACTAACCCATCTCATCATGTATCTCCCCACGAAATAACCCAACCTATATCTTGTCTCTCCCTATGAACTAACCAAACCTATCATTTATCTCCCTACGAACTAACTCAACCCATCTTTTGTCTCTCCCCAGGATCTCAACAATACCAAGCAGCTGGTAGTCATGAGCAAGTCAAACCTCACCGAAGCTGTACGCTACAACGACGTTCTCTTCAAGCGGCTAGAATGGACAGAAGCCTACTTGAAGTATTACCAAAGGAGATTCGATGCCTGCACTGGTGACAATATAGACATCATGAACACCCTCAAACATTTGGGTTCTTTGGTAAGACAATAACCACAACCTGGCAGAAGTCTAGTTTCATGATGAATAATCGATGTGACTTCTCGTTCAGAAAGCAATGAAAGTGAGACTCCGTGCCTAGAAAATAAACCTGGGTTTGGACGCAATGTCCTGCAAAGGATATGAATAAGTATATGCACTGTACGCGTGCGCGCGCGCGCGCGTGTGTGTGTGTGTTTGTGTGTGGTATCTAAGTGGACGCGGAGCTTACTGTGCTTGCGCTTAGACTTCCGGTAAGCTGGCGGAGGAATTTTGAGTTCAACCTCTACACCGGTGACATCGGGTTGGGCTTGATCGCAAAGGCCTGCAAAGGGCATATATTTATTATATATATAGATAGATAATATTAGTAGGCCTCTTTCAGTCCTGTAGGTCTATAGACTAGTGCCGCTGGGAAGGCGCCTGACAGCACCGCTGGTGACTGTATATTCCATTGCGAGAGTGGCAATCTGTCAGTTTCCGCATCTGTAAGACGAGGCAGGTCCCGCAGTAAGTGACTGCATTTGTTGCTTGTGCCTCTTATCCTCAGTTTGTTGGATCAGATTGCGCTCAAAGAGCACCAGTCCGTTTCGTACATCTCTTCTCCGGGAACAGCTGTCTGCAGCAACTCTTTCCCACGTGTCTGGGTCTATGACAAGGGTTTTCATATCTTGTTTACACACATCCTTATATCGCATTTGGGGTGTACAGATAGAATAAGTAAAGTAAACGTCACTTTTTCAAAGTAAGGGGCGTAGTGTAAGTAAATGTAAAGTTATTATGGTAAAGTATGTAAGTGTAAAGTTTTTATCGTAAAGTAAGTAAATATAAAGTTGTTATGGTAAAGTAAGTAAATATAAAGTTGTTATAGTAAAGTATGTAAGTGTAAAGTTGTTATGGTAAAGTATGTAAGTGTAAAGTTGTTATGGTAAAGTATGTAAGTGTAAAGTTGTTATGGTAAAGTATGTAAGTGTAAAGTTGTTAAGGTAAAGTAAGTAAATGTAAAGCCGTTATGGCAATGTAAGTAAATGTAAAGTAATTATGGTAAAATAAATAAGTGTAACGTTGTTATGGTAAAGTAAGTAAGTGTAAAGCTGTTATGGCAATGTAAGTAAACGTAAAGTTGTTATGGTAAAGCAAGTAAATGTAAAGTTATTATGGTAATGTAAGTAAGTGTAAAGTTTGTATGGTACAGTAAGTAAGTAAGTAAGTAAGTGTAAAGTTGTTATGATAAAGTAAATTAATGTAAAGTTGTTATGCAACGATCCTCGGTGGTCTTTGAAAACTTTGCACTCGTGAACCGAATGTCAGAGCCAGAAAACGAACGCACATCTTTCTAGCGCGAGGCAGGCGTCTAACCATTTCGCCACGGAGATCACCTCTGACTCTCTTGTGGTCCCCAAGTGTGCAACGTTTGAGTCCTAGACAGATTTCATCACAGTGGAGACCACGGCCGCTCCTCCTGTCGTTCGCCAAACTAGTGTCTGCCCAGGATGTCTCGCGTGGAGATGGCGTGATGGTTAGTCCGTATACATCTTGATCCACATCTCAGTATTGTGTTGAACCTGTGGAGGAAGCTTTACCAGCCTAAGCCATTTATAAGCCAGTCCATATGTGCTATGCGGATTTATGACCTCGTTCCATTGGCACCTTGCCGTCTTGACAGACGATAGTTTGTGCTTTAAAAAGGCATAATAACTTTTAACTATGGCGGTAGCGAGTGTGACTGATAAGGCCAATTTGCACTGTAAATGTCCGTTCACAGTGGGTGCATCTGAACACGTGGTCATTTCCACCATCATGCACCATCTTATGTCTCAAACGCTTGGTGTGTGACTTTTCTGCAATAATTTTCTCCTTTGACTTTATTCCATTTCTGATATTTGCCCTCCATGCAACACGTTCAGCGGCGACTTGCTCCCAATGTGCATTATCAATGCCTGTATCAATCATGTCCCGCTTACACACATCTTTGTATCGTAGTAGAGGCCGACCCTGAGATCTCTTACCCATCTGTAATTCACCAAAAAAGATATCCTTTGGTATTCTACCATCATCCATCCTCCTAAGATGTCCTATCCATCTAAGTCTACGAAGACTGAGCATGGAATAAACTGTCACACAACCTGATCTTTCCAATACTTCAGTATTTGTGATCTCTTGCCACTTAATACCAAGAATTCTTCGCAAACACCGCATATGAAAGCTGTTTAAATTGTTCTCTTGGTGTGAGTAAGTTGTCCAGGTTTCACTGCCATAGAGAAGAGTACTAAGGACACAGGCTTGATAGACAAGGACTTTTGTTTTGGCAGTAAGCTTCCTGTTCTCCCAGACTCTTTTTCTTAACCTGTTCATTGTTGTTGCTGCCTTACCAATCCGGATGTTGATTTCCTGATCTAGGGATAATTTGCTATTAACCACTGATCCTAGATATGTAAAATGGTCTACTATCTCTAGTTCAGCGTCGTCAATAAAGATTGATGGTACCCCATGTGCACCTTGTGACATAATCTGTGTCTTCTTTTTGCTAATTGTTAAACCAAATTCAGAACAAGCATTGGAGAATGCAGATAGTAGACATTGCAATTCTTCCTCAGAGTGGGTCGTAACTGCAGCATCATCTGCAAAAAGCAACTCTCTGATCAGTACCCTCCTAATTTTGGTCTTAGCCTTCAATCTCTGAGCATTGTAGAGGCCACCATCTGAGCGTGAGTGAATGTATATACCACCATCCTGATCACGAAATGCATATTTCAGTAGAAGTGAAAAGTATATTCCAAAGAGGGTGGGAGCTAGTACACAACCTTGCTTAACTCCACTCTTGATTTCAAATTCTTCAGAAGTTGCACCATCAAACTTGATTATACCCTTCATGCCTGTGTGGAACGATTCCACAATGGACAGAAGAGTTGGTGGGCAGCCAATCTTCTTTAGTGCCTTGAACAGACCCTCACGACTGACCAAATCAAATGCCTTTGTGAGGTCGATGAAGGCAATAAACAGTGGTTGATTCTGTTCACGGCATTTTTCTTGCATTTGTCGCAATGAGAATATCATATCAATGGTAGACCGGTTCTGTCGAAAGCCACACTGTGATTCGGGGTAGACTTGATCTCCTAGGACTTGAAGTCTGCGCAGAACAATTCTGGCAAATACTTTTCCAACAATACACAGAAGTGAGATACCCCTATAGTTGTTGCAGTCGCTCCGATCGCCCTTGTTCTTGTACAGTGTTATGATGCTTGAATCTTTGAAATCCTGTGGGACTTGTCCTTCACGCCAGCATAGCTCTATTAGCTGGTGGATCTGTATAGTGAGTGTGTCTTGCCCACTCCTGATAACCTCTATTGGAATCCCATCCTTACCTGGAGCCTTGCCAGATGCAAGTTCATTTATAGCACACTTAACTTCTGTTATGGTGGGAAGTGTTATAACAGAGTAGGCCTAACGAGTTATCTGGTTTATTGTAAATGAAGTTTATTTCTTATTGATGACAATCTGGACACAACATGGCGTCTTCTCTGCTCCGGCCCCAGATGTAAACTCACTCCTAACAACCAACTACGTCACGACTTGAGCATCTCTCCTCCCATTCCATCCCGATGCTCAATCGTGCTGTAGCCTTTTCCCACCTAATACCCAACTTCTGCTACAGTGTGTCCAGGTGGTCAAGAGTTGGTAGAGCCTCTATGGCGTTGAGGGCATCATCCGCTAGTTTGGTCTCACTTGAGTAAAGCTCCAAATAGTGCTCTACCCATCTGTCCATCTGCCGTT
This sequence comes from Cepaea hortensis, assembly GCA_963921405.1. Taxonomy (NCBI): domain Eukaryota; kingdom Metazoa; phylum Mollusca; class Gastropoda; order Stylommatophora; family Helicidae; genus Cepaea; species Cepaea hortensis. The sequence continues at coordinate 164,167,336 of OY992876.1, read as the reverse complement.
TCTTGTCAGTGATGATTTCTCCAGTCAAGGTTTTCAATGGTGCACTTCTTTTGATCACTGGACCACAGGCTTTCTTTATTCCTTCATACATGCTTCTTATGTCTCCCTTATCACTTGCGATTTGAATGGACTCACATAACTTGATCCAATAATCATTTGCACACTGCCTAGCAGCCTTTTGCACATCCTTCCTAGCTTGCCTTAGCTCACTCAGAGTGTTACGCGTTGGTCTTTCCTTGTTTCTTAAGAGAGCTTTCTTCTTCTTATCAATCAAGGGCTGCAGAGTCTCGCTGTTGGCCGCAAACCAGTCCTGCCTCTTATGATCCACAGTGCCGTAAACCCCTACGGCAGTTTTATAAAGAGTTTCCTTAATTTGACCCCACTTTTCATTTACTGTACAATTTTCTGGTGTATCAGTGAAAGCGTCTTCAAGTTGCTGTTGAAACTGAAAGCACTTCTCAGGATCATGAGTGTTAATAATATTAATCCTGGGGCTAGATTTGTGTTTAGCTGTGTAGATTCTCTTTGGTCTCAGTCTAACCCTTGCAACAACCAAAGAATGATCCGTATCACAGTCAGCACTGTGGTAACTACGAGTCAATGATATATGGTTCAGATGTTGTCTCCGTGTGATGATGAAGTCCAGCTGGTGCCAATGGCCGGATCTTGGATGTTTCCATGTGACCTTATGCATCTCTTTTGTTTTAAAAAAAGAGTTTGTAATACATAGGTCATTACTGGTGCAATGCTCCAGCAGCCTTTGCCCATTTTCATTCATGCGACCGATGTTGTATTTTCCAAGGCACACTGGCCATGAACTCGAGTCCTTGCCCACACGAGCATTGAAATCACCGAGCATATAAATGTAGTCAGATTTTGGAACTGCCTTGATCACGGAGTCTAACTCCTCATAGAACAAATCCTTCACATCATCAGAGGAATCGAGTGTCGGTGCATATGCAGTAATAATGGTGGCAAACCCACAAGAGGTTGCCAAGCGCAGGGACAATAGTCTTTCATTTCCTTCTGCTGGAATTTCAATCATTCCCAGTAGCGAATTCTTCACTGCAAAGCACACACCGTGTTGCCTTTTTTCTGCCTGCCCTCTACCCTTCCAGAAAAAGGTGTAGTTGTTTTCCCTGAGTGACCCTTCCTCAGCGAGGCGAGTCTCCTGCAGGCCAGCAATATCAATGTTAAGACGATTGAGTTCGGCATCAATCACAGCCGTTTTTCTCACATCGTCAATATTGGTCAAGTCAGTGGAAAATCCTGGACACATGGTTCTCACGTTCCAGGTTGCAAGCCGTAGCTTGAGGTTTCTATTTTTATTTTTGTTTGTACCTGGTGCATTGGTTTTACAGCCTGCGAATCAGATTTTGTCCTAGCCCCAAGCACCCATTGAAGCAGGCAGGCTGTGGCGGATCAGCACCCAATTGGCTGGGGGCTGCCCAGCTTGAGGCGGGCGGTAGCTGATCAGTGACACCTATAGGTGTCTCCCACCGTCAGAAGCAACGCGTGGCGCCCCATGTCTACGCCAACTGACAAGGACTTATAACCCGTAATAGTTGCCTCTCGCTTTGATTCCGAGACCAGTTAAGACCAGGGATGGAGTTATTGCCTCTCCATAGCACAAAGCCTGGGCTAAAATATAGAGATCATGCGTTGCCCATGCAGCATGATCCCTCTCTCGGCCTGCCTAGTTCACTCCAGAGGAAAGGTAACACCCCTACATCTGGAACAAGACAAGCTGCAGAAGCTGCCGGATCAGCAAAGCAATGCTCTAACTGTCCGCCTGTCGGAGCTTCGATCCTAGACCAGTCGCCAACCAAGGCTTAGGGCCTGGTCTGCCCTGCCATGACAATTTTGTCTTTAGCTTGCATTTCCTCGCACCAGGGTAAGGCTTGTACCCTCCCAATTGCGCTCTTCCGCCCGAAGCCGTTGGCACAATGTGGGGTGTCGGGTTTGGTAAGCGCCGCCCAACGTTCGGCGCTAACAGAAACCAGGTAGTACCGTCTACTGTTATACGGTAGCTCAGTCATATCTGACTAAGACCTGAATATTCCACTATACAATGAATAAATAGCCAAAAGTAGACTTCAGACATTCCATTGGCCACTGACATTTGAGTTACTTCCTAATAATATCCTTGTCCACAGCGTGGAGTCCCAGTACTAGTCTTGCACACCTGACTGGCGTCTGAGCCCTGCTTATTTCTGACCTTTCGGAGGGGAAGGCTGGTTCTTACTATGGAAATGAAAAAGGATTATCTCCGGAGCAACGGAGTGCGTGCTTTGTGCTCGATACCTTTTACAACAGCCAACGGGGAGAAAATGATGACTCTCCGCTGATTGTTAAGCCCTGGACGGAGCATGCATGGTATTGTCTTGAATGCAGTGATGTCGGCTCTTAGCTTAACAACTCAACTCGGACTAGTTCTGCCTCACAATCCTCGTAGAGATGGTACAGTATCGAGCGAAAGTCTCTACACAAACCTCACTTCAATAGATGCAAGCCCTTTTCAAGGACCATACTATCTTAACGTAAATGCACTACTTTTAACTGTCAAGACTTAGTCTTTCAGAGGATTCGCCAAGCAACCAACAACTAACTAAATGCCGATCCAGGCACATAGAGGCTTGCATCCCAGTTGATGTTTTCATCGATAGGTCATGTACAGCACGTTCAGCGAGCCGTTCCATTCATCAGTAGCATGACGGTGGAGGTGATGGCAGTAACACGGGTTTTTAAATGGTTGCAGTCACATATCTGTCCCCACGTTTGTGTACTAAGTGATTCAATGAGTCAGTATTTTAAAACCATGTGGTAAGTTCTTAAATTAATTGAGTAAGAACGGGTTTTTAAATGGTTGCAGTCACGTAACTGTCCCCACGTTTGTGTTCTAAGTGATTCAATGATTCAAACGTCGATGGGGGTTCTGTACGTAGACAGTGGACTGAATCGCTACGGAGGTCTGTTCCTGGGACATGCGGGGAGTTAGAGGGTCATGAATGAGCTGATAAACTTGCTGGCTCTGTATCCCCTGCAGATGGCCAGCCCATGGATATTATTAGTACCCTTAGAGAGATGTTGATAGCTGAGGACTTTGACGGCAGTGAATCCACATCATTATCCAGAATGAGAGGCTCGGGAGTAAGAATTGGTACCACCAGAGACAAGGGGCACATTGGGAGAATGAGGGACCTCGTCAACCAACACAGAATTGGTACTATTAGCCGCCGAACGCTGATTCATCTGAGCACCTATGGACTTGTCCGGAGTGCAAGGATGATACCCCAATTACATTACATTAAATTACATTACTACATTACAGACAGATAACAGGTGAACAACAATCTGCCTCGAGATAGCTCACTTTTCTTATTTGTCAGTGAACAATCCAATGTTTGACGAATTACTAGTTACTAATTACCATCGTAGCCACTACTGCAGGCCGTGTTCTTCTGTATTTCTTAGTGTAAGGATCACGAAGCCACGATTCGAATAAAGGACACCAGAAACGATTCACTGGTGCTCAGTCTGTCCAACCTGGAGGACGTGCTGAAAGATGCTTATTCGAAAATCAATAACCTGCGGCAGGCCAACTTGATATCCCAGACAAACCACTTGCGGCAGATGGTAATTACAAGATATATGACGAACTATCTATCTATCTATCTATCTATCTATCTATCTATCTATCTATCTATCTATCTATCTATCTATCTATCTATCTATCTATCTATCTATTTATCTATCTATCTATCTATCTATCTGCCTGCCTGCCTGCCTGCCTGCCTGTCTGTCTGTCTGTCTGTCTGTCTATATATCTATCTATCTATCTGCCTATCTATCTCTATCTATCTATCTATCTATCTATCTGTCTGTCTGTCTGTCTGTTTGTCTGTCTGTCTATTATCTGCCTGCTTGCCTGCCTGCCTGCCTGCCTATCTATTTATCTATCCATCCATCCAACCATTCATCCATCCATCTGTCTGGCTGGCTGGTTAGCTGTCTGTCTGTCTGTCTGTCTGTGTCTGCGTGTGTCAGTGTATATGTCTGTGTGTATATGT